>CM046456.1:31165231-31409204 GCA_025506515.1 Flaveria trinervia
TTCCTTCACCATTGACTCAATATGGGTTTTGAGTCACATTAATCTCAAACCCTTGAGCCCATTACCCAATTGAAAGCCCTTAGAGTGGGTTTACACTCCTCTAAGCAGCCAACTAAGGACGACCCCACCAGAGGCTCAATGCCTGTAGACATTGACCAAGGTCCCGGGTCAGTAGGTTTAACCTCTTATCTTTCACTGACCTTCTCTTCAAAACTAATGAACAGATAACATCTCTCCATGTCAATGATGTTGATGTACAACACCCTCTCCAAGATCAATAGAGCCTAGATAGATCGCTTATCCTAGCCCCCATCAGCAACCCATAAACTGAGGTGAGTCCCAATTGTGGAGGGGACTCATGAAGATTCAGCTATCACTACAGAAGGTGCCTCAATGAACCTTATGGATAGTGGTAACATCTCTAAGACTGAATCTATAGAAACATGCCTTTTGATGACTCTGCAAGACACATCACTAAGCAAGGGAGACCAGGGTGCCAAGAAACCACATCTGGTGGTGGTGAGGTTGAACATACTAGGTATGTTACCTCATCTCCCGTGATTCTTCAAAAGAAGATTAGGGAAACATGAAACTCTTCATTACAGACCTACTATCTAAAGTCTCAAACTCGAATCCAAGGTTAGGACTTTAGAGGAAAGGTCCGCCAATCAGCAACTGAGATTGACAATCTCAAGGCTCAACTAGGTGAGAGAAACAGATTGAGAGATCTGTTCGGCATACCTGTTCAGGTCTCCTTGACTCTTCTCCAGCTCATCTATCTCTCAAGATGATGCTACCAAAAAGGGGGAGAGTGTTCCAAGACAAACATATGAGGACCCACAGAGCCAATTTTCAAATTATAAATATTCAGCTCCTATCACTACTTTTCTGAGCCATCTCAAGTCACTATAACAATTGATTCAAGGATGCTCAGAGATCTCTACAGCTTCTTTCTTAGTCTTGTTAAGATCTGCTCGTGATCAGCCAAGTCTTGACGCTGCCATGATTTACTTTGGAGCTGAAGAGCTTCAAAGGCTTACTGCACCTTTACCATTGTGGAGAAGTTGGTCAACCTAAGGTCCACATGAAACCTGAGATTCAATCGAAGGGGAAATGGGGACTCAAGGCCTAGCAACTGAAACAGTTGGGACAAAATTACATTCCCACTTACTTCGAAGCCGAAGTAAAGCCTCGGAAGAACAAGCTGAATCCCGAAGCTGAAAGGAAGTTGCGGAAGGACAGTTCAAAATATCCAAATAAGATCATCACAAATGAAATCCTTGAAAGGCATCTGAGGTGAACATTGAGGACTTTCTGGATCAAACCTCCTGTCAAGACACCATCTCTACCTCTTGCACAATCCGTATCCACTGTCCAAGAACCACCAAGTCAAGTTCCTCAAAAGATACCAAAGGAAAAAGGAAGATGACTACGGAAGAGCTTCAGGAAGAGGAGAAGATTGAAATTTTGAAAAGAAAAGGGGACACTTCCAACTGGGAAGTGTTGGCTGCTAGTACAAAAGCAGCTGCAGCCAACCAAGAGGCTGTCAACAACAAAAGGAGAGAAACGATCATTGACCGGCTCATCTAGCTCGGAGTTGCCAATGAAGAACAAATCCTGCTGGAAGATAGGTGACAACCAGGCTAGTGGTTCTCTAGAAGGCAGGTGGGTCCCATGTCTGAAAGGACACTCCAATGAATTGTAGTGAGATCAAAGATGACATTTGTTCGAGGAAAAGAAGAGAGATGTACAGAAGGGTACAGGGGATAACTTCACACCAACCACTCAACCCCAACCAAAACAATTCCCTCTCCCTTCACCATCAAACAAACCTACACTCCTGAACCCACACTTTACCTTCATCTACCTCTTCACCTCAACCACCAAAACTACCCATCCTTCAACCCAAAACTCTAACCCGAACCACCACCACATCTACCCAAAACCTTCTCAACCATCCCCTCAGCCATCTAAATATCTCTCTGGAAGAGTTTAAAAGCATCAAGAATAGGCACATCAATTGCACAACCTGAGCGAATCTCCTGTGAGGAAGGGACTCCATCTGCTGACTTATGTGGATGGATCTTCATGTTCCCTCACAAGAGATCAGTTTCTTGATCTACCCAGAGGAACAATGAACCAGGCTGCAGTACTTCTAGGAATCAACTCAAAATCTTAATGATAAATGATGAAGAGAAGAAATTAAGAAGGAAGCTGGTGACTCTACTACATATAAAGAAAGAGGACAAGATTCCTAGTCAGTCTCCTATGCCTAGAAAGAATATACTCCAATGGAGGTTCGATGAAGCTACTCACAACTTTGTTATGGAAAGAGAGAATGGTGAAGTTAATAACTGAATGCACCCTCTCTGCTACACTCCAACAGGTTTGATATTTTTGGAGTGAGCAGAAACCATTCTCTAACCCCTCCAACTCTGAAACTGCTGCTCACATCAAGAATCATCTCAGTAGTCTTAACCTAGCTGAGTTAACAGGAAAGCCAAGATTGAGGAAGAGTTAAGATTGAGAATAAGGAAACAAGGATAGATCTCCCCCAAGGTCACAACCTTTCTACAATGGTGGAAGGTCCTGAATTGGAACCTACAGTTTGATGGGAATATATTATAGCTCCCATCAACTAACTCTTTCAGATGGCCACAACAAAGGGTACATAACATTCAAGGAGACAGACTGGAGATCCTGTCAATCAAGATTTGTATAAACTTCTAACTTTCTGCAGCATATCAGAAAAGACAAAGAGACTGATAATATTTACTCTCTCTAGTGCTGAAGTTTTAAGGAGTAGAAACAAGTGAGGTTTTGGTTGCATCAGCCTAGGTAGTTTTGTTGGATCAAAAAGAAGGCTGGTACAACCAAAACCAAATCACTTAGAAAATTTTGGTGTTGCATACAAGGCTTCCGAAGCCAAGTGAGGAACTTCCGAAGGAAGTAGAGTTCTTCCGAAGAAAAAGCAAAACTTCCACTTCCGAAGCCAAAGCTCTACTTTTGAAGATAAGTATGCACTTCCAAAGATGAAGTCTCTAAGGAGAAATCAGAAGACTACTTCCAAAGTATGAAGAAAGCAGAAGTTCTCAAGCCTCGAAGAAGCAGCCTCTTCCGAAGTAAAGTGGCTACGGAAGTACTTGTTCTTCCAAAGTCATTTAACCTTCAGAAGACACTGCTATGAACCAGTGGACATAAGTATGCCTCTAACACTCCGCTGCAGACCTCTGATACTGCATGGCATTTTCTCAAAGAGCCATTAGTTGACCTTACTTTATTACACTGTTCACCTTTTTTATGCTAGTACAAGTTACCAAATTTAGTTGGTGACAAAAGGTAAGTCAGGGACATGTCTGACTACCATATCTCAGATAAAGTCTAATCTGAGATACCTTAAACTATAGCTTTGTAGTATTGCTTTAGTTAGAGGATTCCAGCTGTATCAAAGTATATCCTCTATAGGTAGTATTATATATAGTCTCTCATTGTAACTCATAAAAACATGCTTGTAAGAGTCTTGTAACATTTGTGTTGAGAAGCAATATATTCAAGTACCTTGAAAATTACTTCTTGTGTTTTGTTATTATTTATTATATTGTTATCAACTCTTAAAGATTCTGCTTTCATCGAGAGTGTTGTTTAGGTGAGTTTGAGAGAAAACCAAGTGTTTAGTGACAAAAACCGATCCTGTAATGAGCATTGACAAATGCGGATGAGTAAAAGTCAATGCGGATGAGTAAAGAGGAAATGCGGATGAGTAAAGAGGAAATGCGGATGAGTAAAAGTCAATGCTGATGAGTAAAGAGGAAATGTGGATGAGTAAAAGTCAATGCTGATTATAGATGAGTAAAAGTCAATGCGGATGAGTAAAGAGGAAATGCGGATGAGTAAGTCAATGCGGATGAGTAAAAGTCAATGCGGATGAGTAAAGAGGAAATGGATGAGTAAAGGAAATGCGGACGAGTAAAGGAATACGGATGAACAAAAGTTAATGCAGATGAACAAATGCGGATGAACAAAAGTTAATGCAGATGAACAAAAGTTAACGCGGATGGACAAATGCAGATGAACAAAAAGAAATGCGGATGAACATAAAGAAATATGGATGAAGACTTAGAATATTTTCTGCCTTATTGGGGGAAAAGTGAAATGTAGGCTTTGAATTGGGAGGTCCCCGGGGGTTCATGTAAGCTGACTTTTGAGGTCATAGATGATGTGATGGGTATGAATGATTGATGTATGATGATGTATGATTGATGGTTATGCATGATGATGTGATTGATGATGTGTGATTGATGTTATGCTTATGTATGATATGATCTGTTATTTTCATTATTATGTACGATGATGTGACTTTACGTGGTGTGATATTGTTAATGAACATAAGGTATTATCTTAACAAAGTGAAGGATTTAAGATAATGAAAGTGGAACATAATAAGCGAATGAATGAAAAGCCTTGCAAGCAACTGAAGGGAGGTTCACAACTCATTGAGAGTTTTACCTTGTGTGTGTCTATAACGTGCGATTTTGGCTAACTCATAAGGGTTCATACACACAGTAAGAGTTCAGTCTTGGTGACTGCTCCAATAACGTGTGATTTCCTAATTGGTGTGTATATATCTATTTACAGCGTGCGATATTGGCTAACCCATAAGAGTTCACACACAGGGGGAGTCTATCCTAGTGACCACTCCATACGTGTGATATGTGCGATACGTGCGATATGTGTGATATGTGCGATATGTGTGATATGAGCCATCCGTGTGATACGTGCGATACGTGCGATATGTGCGATATGTGCTAAATGTACTAACGAATGATGATGATGATAATAACGATTACCTTGATGTACGTATGATGTGTGATCGCATCCGATAGTAATGAAAATGTTTTAACGAATGGAAGGTAATGCAATGTCTTTATAAAACTAGAACTCACTCAACAACGTTGACTTTTTATGCATTTTCCAGTTGGCAGGTGAGCATTGCTGAGGATGGCATGGGGTAGCTACTTGGCATTTCTGGATGACATCCATTTGATAGAAATATGATGTTTTGTGATGTAATGCAAATAATGATGTTTTGTAACCGGTCAACAATGTATTATTTTGCAAAAATGATTACAATGAAATGGATGTTTAAATGTTTCCGCTGCAATGATTTCTTTAAGTTAATGAAAATATATGTTTTTATGTGCGATGATTGACCAGCTGTGAGCGTCCCAGGAACGAGGCCTTACAAGTTGGTATCAGAGCCAAAGTTTAAGTGAAATGGGTGATTTTTTTAAAACAACCTTAACCTAAACTGAAAATGGGACGGAAAAGGAAGGGATGCCAGTCCGAGTAGCTGCATGCCATCAGGTATTTTCTTAATGGTAACCGGTATTACACGCGCATGTTATGTGGTAATGTGTTGTGGTAGACTTAGATACTAATATAGTCAGGACAGGTAATGCTTGGGTATGAAGAGTAAAGTAAGTGGCTAATCAGAACTGGCCACTACAATTAGGGACTAACTATACTTGACACAATCTAAGATGTTCCCTTAAATGACCGCGTTGGTGTTTGAATCTTTCAGTGTGTTTGTTACAGGATGGCCGGTGGTAGATCATCTAAAGCTTCACGTGGTGGAGGTCGTGGTGCTGAACCACGGGCTACGAGAGGAAGGCCTAGAGCCGAAAAGGTGGTTCATGAAGAACTCAAGACCCCTTATCCAGAGGGCGGTGATGAGAGCGCCAATCTGAGAGCCCCAGTAAAGGAGGCTTGTTGATACATGTGTACCTAGTTAGGAGCTTATTGTAAAATGTCTGTCATGTCTTACATATATGTATGAATAAGTTGAATGAAATGCAATATGTGATTGATGCTTATGATTTTAATGTTTCATTGTTTATTGTGTAATAGAGCATACTGAACTAACTATATAGGTTTGTGGTCGTTACATAGTTCTTAGTCAATAATGATTGAGAAACGTGTTCAAACTTAATCGTATGAAGTCTTCATGCCAATGGACCATGCTAATGGACCATACGCATGAATACTTCATGCTAATGGACCAGTCGCACGACTGAACCAGGAGACTGGATCAGTCGCACGATTGAGACATAAGATTAACTCAATCGCACGACTTAATCCTTAGTCGTGCGTATGGATCAATCGCATGATTCAGTTGCACGACTGAACCATGCTAATGGTTCAGTGGTACGATTGACTAACCCTAACCTATAAATACCACCTATTAGTGGAAAAACGTAACACTTGAAGAATTCGACTCACATTCGTACCCTAGCCGTCCAGAGACTCTAGAGAACCTGTTCCAACTTCATAGTTTGCAGTTGATCCCGTTCTAATCGTTCTTAACATTTCTTTAATCGTTAGATTGATCTGAATTGCGTTCTCACTGATTGGATCACCAATCAAATAGGATCCCGCACTATTGATCTGGTTTCACGTATTATCAGTTAGTACTTCGTACGTACACGGTCCCCTAACAAGTGGTATCAGAGCTTTGGCTCTTGATTTTGCATGTGATTCGATTTGTTTCGATGTAAAAATCACGTTTATCATTCAAAAGAGTCACCTTTTTGAGTAAAACAGTGTTTTCGACGTCTCCAGGTCCAAAAGTTTATGTTTTTCGGCATACGGAAGATTAGGGTTCTTGAAAAATCGTGTTTTTATGTCAAAGTATCAAAAACCTTCGAATTTTGAAAAACAGCAGCCTTTAGTCGCACGATTGACTCAATCGCACAACTGAACTCAATCGCACCTTCCATACGTATGATTGAACTTAATCGCTCATCCATTCGGTACGACTGAACATCTTCATTCATCTATCTCCAATCGCATACTCCATACGCATGACTGAATCCAATCGCACGATTAAATTCATTCGTACCTCTCATTCGCACTACTGAGTCATCCGCATTGGCCATCCGCATTTGTCCAATCACACGATTGACTCATCTGCATTAGTCCAATTGCACGAGTGACTCGTCTGCATTAGTCCAATCGTACGTCGTACTCATTCGCACAAGAAAATCAGTTGAGTTCTAAAGTTCAAAGTTAAAGATATGGAAGATCAATTCTCTGCGTTTACTGCTGGTAGGGACTAACGGATCCAGAACCTTTTGCTTCTGGAAAATGAGATTGGGAATCATAACAAACCACCTAAACTTAAACGTTAGATGATTACCCACAATGGAATAAGCGATTCAAGATCTATCTTAATGGAATTGATCCCAATCTTTGGGAATCTATTGAGACAGGTTATAGCATGCTGGTTGGTGCTGATGGTGTTAAACTAACCTTCGGTGGATGACTGACAGCCAGAAGGCGAAGTATAATGCAGAAAAGAAGGTGTATGCCCTGTTGACTCAGTCAATACCAAAGGACATATTCCATTAGTTTTCCGAGAACAAACAGGAAAAGAAGTTATAGGAAGCTTTGGAGAAACGATACGACGAGAATGCAACGTTGAAAGGTCTAAAAGCAAAGGATTTGAAGAAGGAGTTTGATAACTTCTCTTCGATG
This sequence comes from Flaveria trinervia, assembly GCA_025506515.1. NCBI lineage: Eukaryota > Viridiplantae > Streptophyta > Magnoliopsida > Asterales > Asteraceae > Flaveria > Flaveria trinervia. Next base: position 31,172,765 of record CM046456.1, read on the forward strand.
GGTAAAGAATGCTTGAATGATGTCACAGATAGATTCTACCATCTAATGAGTGAGCTGCACACTCATGGGGTCTCAACGTCAATGGAAGACAAGGTCTCAAGCTTTGCTGATGGTCTGCCAGAGAAGTGGGACTCGTTTGTGTCTAACTTGAGACAGAACAACATTCTGGCTAAATTAGACATAAATGACTTCATTCTGAAATTGAGGAGGAGGAAATAAGGATGAAGTATAGGTCACAGAAAGGATCTATGACCAGAATCCTTTACTAGATAACTCTTCTTCCGCATCAACCAGTTCAGGAGCACCTCTTCAAATAGCATTAGTGTCTAGTTCAACCGCTCCTTCTCAAACCACAACTTTAGGATCTGAAATGTCAGGGTCATCTAGTACCCAGTATATTGCACCTGAAGCATATGCTACAAAGTTGAAGACCAAAAATTTCAGAAATATTACTGTGGAGGTTGCAAAGGAGCATATGGACCTACAAGCAACGGTTGTTCATTCTTATGATGGTCTAGTTGCAGGAAAGATCGGAAATTGCCATCCGGCCAATGAAGACTACGAGCAGGTGGACGAGAATGAACTAGAGGGAATGGATACTATGTGGGCTTTGGAGAGTGCTCTCAGGAGAGCGAAGAAGTTTATGAAGAAGACGGGATAGAACTTGATAGCCACAAAAGATACAACCTTTAGTTTCGACAAAACCAAAGTTACTGCTTTAACTGTGGAGAAAAGGGGCACTTTAAACATGAATGTGTAAAGCCCAAGAAGACAGGTAAAGGGAATCCATTCTCATCCTTCAACCGTCAAGAGAAATCCACGAGTGGAGCTACCTCGTCAAACAAGAGACAAAGGCCTGAATGCTCAAGGTGACAAAGGACAAAATTGAACGTTTTTTTGTGTGTCCGGTGTGAATCGAACATTGCCAATGTTGAGGGTTTGGATGATGACACTGCAAGTGAAGGTGAAAATGCAGTTGAACTAGTGATGTCAGATATATGAAGATACTGCGAATATGGTCAATCACCTGATTGAATAATATCTCAGAACGACATGTTCAGAATCTCCATCATCCGAAGAGTCAAACTCTGAGCTGATGTGGATTCAATCGAATCTTCACAGGTAAGTACCAAAGATCAACTCTTGAAGATCATGCTTGTAATGAATGTAACAAATTTAGAGAAAGCATATATTTAAAATTTGCTAGGTTATTATACCACAATGATAACTTAGTAAATGACTTACAACTGTGCACAGAAGCTATTTGGATCTTGAAACCAAATGAGCATAGCTATAAATAGAAAATAGAACTTTTAAATAAACAACTAGGGGAAACGAAGTTGTTGCTTTTAATCAAGCAAATGACATAAAGTTCTACTTAAACTCCCTAGAAGAAACTAAGAAGAAAGGAAGTCTTAGAAGTCGAAGTCAACTCATTAAAACAAAAACTACACAGTTGGACCAGTTCTTCTCATATAGTTCAACACTTAGTGAAAGAACGAAATAATAGGGAAGGGTTGGGTTACAAAGTGGTTCCACCACCACATGAGATATTGTTAAATGCTAAATGTAGACTAGTAAATAACAATCCTATTAAGGATCATGTGGTGTCCCTCCTCTAGTAGTGATCTAGATTCCACGAGTAAACCGGTGGAATCTGTCACTAAATAGAAGGAGGCCACTTTGAAATTTAAACGTAAGATGCCTATTGTGAATTGGAAGAATAGTTTGAAAAGTTAATTTAAAGTCATGTTCAAAACATGTCTATTCTGAACCCAAAACGACCAAAGTAGGTAACCAACCACGTGCTCCACGTCACAGTCCAAAAAAACAAAATTCTAAAGATGTTTAAAAACGTTCAACAATGAATTTTGTTAAAGAAATTAAAACATCTAAACAAGAAGTGTCCAAACCCAACAAGACTAAAGTCACACTACTATCACACACTTCCCTACAAGGACAATTTTCCCAACATGTTGAAGGTAGATCATGCTACAATTGTCGAAAGAGAGGACACATCGCTTCTCATTGTCCTTATTATCAGACACCAAGAAAGAAAATTGAACTTCATGAAACAAAACATATTCCTCTAAAAGGAACTCTATTACTCCACCAAAAAGAAGTAATCAAAACTAAAGTTCAAACCGTAAGCCAGTCATCTGTTTATCACAAACAGACCTTACACAAAACTGGCTTATGGAAAGAAAAATCAAGTCCAATGTCAGATAATGAGCATATAAGAAGAACGATATGCCCTCACCCAAATGGATAGTGGGTTGAGTTCATGATGTGTGATTCCCTTGGGTCACCCAAGCCAGTTAAGGCTTGGCTCCCAAACCTAAACTAATAATTTCCTCTGAATGTACAGGGTGTCTATTACAGTGCCATCACAAACACCTGGATTGTTGATAGTGGGGCGTCTAGGCACGATGACGGGAAACCTGTCTCTCCTTTCAAATGTCAAGCAAAGTAAAGGGGACCATGTCCCATTTGCTAGAAATAAAGGAGGATACATCACCGATCAAGGCGAAGTGGGAAATCAGAAAGTCAAGTTGACAAGGTCAACTACGTTCAAAAGTTACAAAATAACATGCTTTGGTATCCTAGATCTGTGACAAAGGATTAAGGTGTTTTTTACAACAAGAAGTGCTATATGTTAAAGAAGGATTACATTATCCTGGAGGACAAATCCTAATGTCAGCTTCAAGATATAATGACTAATATGTCTTGGATCTATCAAGGTCTCTACAACTGATCTCAAGTCCAATGTTCTTGTCAAAGGCATTGAGAGGGACTCAATCTCCTGGCATAGTAGAATAGGACACATAAATCCACGGAAGATGAATCATCTGATTCAGAATGACTTAGTAAATGGAGTTAATGTTAAGAACTTTCAACTTCCGGATTTTTGTGTAGCGTTTAAGAAAGGGAAAACAGACCAAGAAGTCTCACAAGGAAAAGAAAGTAAATTCTATTGAATTGCCTTTCGAACTTCTACATATGGATCTGTTTGGTCCTATGAGAACCAAGAGTATCACTGGTGATCTGTACTGTTATGTAGTCACTGATAACTACTCTAGATTCTCTTGGGTAATGTTTCTGAAATCCAAATCAGAAACATTTGAATCGTTCAAATAGCTGGTGACACATTGGAATCTCTCTACAAGCTGAAAGTATGCTAGATTTGCTCAGACAATGGCACGGAATTCAAGAACTAGTGGATGGAGGCATTCTGCAAAGAGAAAGGAATTGTACATCAGTTCACATTTGCCTACACTCCACAAATGAACGGAGTTGCTGAACGGAAGAACAAGAGCCTTGATGGAGACAGCACAAACGATGCTAGCAGACTCGAAAACTAACTATCCAATTTGGAATGAGGAAGTTGCCAATGCATGTTACACTTAAATCTAGTCCTGGTGGTCAAACGTCATGGTAAAACGCGTTACGAGTTGCTGCAATGACATAAACCTAATCTACAGTACCTCGAACCATTTGGCGCACCATGTACGCTGCTAAAGAAAAATCAGTCAGGGAAGTTTAGCGAAAAGACTGAAGAAGGATTTTTCTAGGATAAAACATACCGAATATGATAGTTTACAACAACTCAATGGGTCAAGTAGAAGTGTGGTGCAACGTTGACGTTCAGAGATACACCACCCCCTTGCTGGAAAAGGACCCGCATTCTTCTTCGATTATGATGGATTCTTAAGTCCTTCAACATCCTTTTCTTCCTCCTACTGACGAGTTAGCAACCAAATTATGTATGATGTCTTAAAACACAGCGTCACAAGACTCGACAACATCAGCTTCAAAAGGTGTGCCTTCTAGACATTCAAGGGGAGCACTAGAGGTAAGTGACTCTTCCTCTGACGATTAAGAGTGGAGAATGATCAAGTGGATCCAGAGGAACACGTTCCTGCTACTAAAAGTACACAAGCATCAGATGTTGATGCCTTCGACACTTCGGAACCTCGCACTCAACGGCTACAGATACTGAACCAGGAATTCAAAATCTGGATGAGAAAGTAGTTGTTCCCACTACTCCCGGATCTCGACTAATGTATAAATCCTCTGGACAACGTCATAGGGATGTACAATCGGGAGTACAGACAAGAAATCAGCTATACTCAGCTGATTATGCCTCAGTCGGGATAAGGCTATCTTCATGACGGTGCTTATAGATGTTTTGTATCTCAATTTGAGCCAAAATATGTAAGTGAAGACTTAAACGATGAGGCATGGATGAGTGCCATGGGGGAGATGAAGTGTTTCTAGGGATACAGATGGGTCACACACCTAAGGGAATATTTCTACATCAGACCAAGTATGTAGGCGATATCCTCAGTCGGTTCGATATGGAGAATGCTTCGGCAGCTGGGACTCCACTTGTTACAAACCACAATGTGGCAGCCGATGAAAATGGGGATCTGGTGGATGCCATGTACCAGTGAGGAGAATGATAGGATCCCTCATGTACCTCACAGCCTCACGACCTGATATCATGTACACAATGTGTCTTTGCTCTAGATATCAGGCGAAACAGAAAGTCACCATCTCATAAGAGTTAAGCAGATATTCCGTTATCTGAAAGGTACTCCAAACACTCAGGTTTTGGTATCCTCATGACAATGATTTGAGCATATAGTGTATAGTGACTCGGATTACGGTGGCTGCAAGATGAACTACAAGTCAACTTCTGCAGGATGTCAATTTTTGGGAGAAGATTAGTCACTTGGCAATGTAAGAAGCAGACATTGGTTGCTCTGTCAACTTGTGAAGCTTAATATGTTCCTGCTGCAAAGTTGTTGTTTGCAGATCATTTGGATTCAACAGCAAATGCGGGACTACGGTTTGCAATTTTCTAACACTCATATTTATGTTGACAATTCTGCTGTATAGCCGTAACTAAAAATCCATTCCAAAATCCTAAAATTAAAAACATCGGGATTAAATATCACTTTATACGTGATTGTTTTGAAAAGCATTAATCGATGTCACTAAAATAAATACGGATTTTCAACGCACCAACCTCTATACAAAAGAATTTGATAAATCGAGATTTTTATATTTGTTAGAGGTCAACGGCGTGAAAAAATAAATGTGACGTGATTCCAGTAGATGAAAGTACATAGACGAGTAGAGTTATTTTATTTTATTTTATTTTATATTTTATTTCTTCGCCTATTAAATTCAAAAGCAAAAACATTTTCGGTTTTAGAATTTAAGGGGAGATAGGTAAGATTAGTATAAATTAGGGGTTTTATTTAATTATATAAAAAAACAGGGGAGAAGGATAGCTTAGACAAAGGAAAGTAATCAAATCTGTGAGATGATTCAACGTATTGGAAATGATAGTACACAGGGAATAGATTATTTGGGACTTCAAAAGGTATAACTGATTAAGATGCAAAGTCAAAGTTTAAGTCTGAGATGTCCAAGCAAAATAAAAGGAAAAATGATAATTAAACTAGATAATACTGAGGTAACATAGAGAAAGTAGAACTTGAGGCTGCTATTCATTATATGATGTGGTGGTAGATTCAACACAATAGATGAGAGTAGACCTCCTTGGTGGTTTAAAATCAAACTAAGTTGTTCAACAAGCTATGGGTTCCCATTTATCTCCCTGGTTAACACTATCAACGTTGTTCCAATAAGGGATGAAGAGCAAAATAAACGCCTCATGAGTGTGCGGATGACCATAAAATATGATCAAGCACATGAAAAATGCAAAAAGCAATCAAGCTAATAACCTATATTGTTGGTGCGATATGTGCAAAAGAAAATAATTGCTCAAACAAAAGATAGGTTGTGTGCCTCTCTGTTGTGCGGTGACATTGACCTGAGGATAAGCATAACTTAAATATTCTAGAATTCATTGTTGTTGCACCTCTCTGCTGGGGTGGCACTGACCTGAGGCTTAGCATCTCTTTGAAAGCTCTTAGAATAGTTTCCTCTTGTATATACCCTAGACCGCTAAAAATTCTCCTGAAGAACGTTGATACCATATAAACGTGGGATCCACAAATGCTCATTGAAATAATTAAACCTTAACTTATCACCAATGTGTGTCAAAAGTCTGTGTATGGATCTAAAAGAACAAGTATACTAACAATCATTGTGAGCTGTAGTTTGAAAGTCAAAATGATTGTGGGCATCTTGTATTTATAGTATGATTTCCTAAACTTGATATTGACACTCGGATCAAAACAAGAATCGAGCATCAAAATGGAAAATGAAAATGTCCCAAATGATTCTTATACACCTGTATGATTCCATAATAAATTGTACTAGAAATGATAAATGAATTGAAGTGTGATGTCCAGAAAGTCAAACAGTTAGAAACTACTCTTAATCGGTTGAATTCGATCTCTAATAAAAAATACCAAAATATGTCTGTTATTGTTCTTAATTTCAAGTTGTTCTGTTTAATTTAGTTAATTGTAAGGTAAAAGTCGGACTCAACAACTCGTCGTAATTTGTTAATCACTCACAAAAAGGGTCACATCTAAGGTGACAAAGATGTGCAAAATTAAATTGGGTAACGTCTGAGGTGACAAATTCATTTTAAGTAAAAGGATCACGTCTGAGGTGATCAACAGTTGTTTTCAAATTAAAAAGGTCATGATCATCGCTGATAACGTTTTATCTATTATTAAAAGGATAAGTGTTTGAAAGTGCATAAGGTCAAATTAACAAGTCAGAGACATTCGCACGACTAGACCATAAGTATGCACCAGTCGCATGAATGGAGCATGACAATGAACCATTCACACGATTGGATCATGAGTATGAGCCAATCGCACAAATGGAGGTGACCGACTGAGTCAGTCATACGACTGAACCCCAGTCACACTAAGGATGTGACTGACTGAGCCAGTCGCACGACTGAGCCCAATCGCCCGAATGAAGCGTGCGAATAGATCCAGTCGCCCGACTAAAGATAAAATTAGTATAAATAGGGCTAAAGTTGGTCGCATATCCTCATCACCTTTCAATCGCCCGAAAGTAGAAATACTTTATCAAAATTTTATTTAGGCGATCGCATACTGCTATTGCGTTACTGACGCATACTCTTATCATCTGCAGGTAATTAGTGATTGAGATTGCATAAAATGCGTGGTGTAATCAAATCCTAACTGACCCAAACTGATTAAAATCAAGAAATAAGTAACAACCATCAAATAGACTACATAAACGTGTATAATGGTAAAAATGAAGGACCTACAGTGATAGTTAGGGTTTCTGCGAGTCTAAAGAGTCTAAACACAACGTTTAACTTCAAGTTTGACCTAGATTCGGGGTTAAAGTGTCGAACAGAGAGTTATGCGACTGGACACTCCGAATGAACTTCAATCGCATGATTGAACTGGGCGAATGACTCAATCGGCCGAATGAACTAGGCGTATGAGCACAATCGCCTGATTGAACTCAGCCGCATGCTCAGTTGCCTGATTGAACTCAGCCCCATGCTCAATTGCCAGATTGAACTCAGCCGCAGGATCAATCGCCCGATTCAACTCAATCGCATGCTCACTCAACAGACTGAACTCAGTCGTATGGTTCAATCGCATGATTGAACCAGACTAATTTCAAAACAGATTAAGTTTCAAGTGCTTCTAGCATGGATAAATCTAATGTTTATGTGTCTTGTGTTACAGAAACATGGCAAAGAGTTGGACTATCAACACTAAGCACCACATTTGTGCTCACCTTGATCCTCCATCCCTGAACGCTGTTGAGTTCTCAGGGATTATAGCCTTTCTGCACAAATCATGGATCTTCAACGCTATCTCAACTCCGTGCACACCTTACAGATCCATCCAGTAGTCATTCTAGGAAAGTGCTAGGGTTGACGGATCAGTTGAGCTCCTTATATACAGAGCTAGATCTTTGGTCAAGAGATAGTGATCACTAAGGATGACTTGAGACGGGTCTTAGGTTTGGGTGAGGACAGAAACCACCCAACTAAGTTACATCCCCTGACTGTCCGGGGATGCTTTATGAGGATCAAGTATGCCGGTGACTTAAATTCTGGGGTACTGAACAAGAACAACATGTGCCCTCAATTCAAGTATTTGGCACATGTGATCGTAAAGTGCGTAGCCTCCGGGCGTGGAGGATTTGACGACCTCTTCGACCAAATCCAGAATGCATACGTTGCACTAGTACTGAACCATGCATTCAGTTTCACCCGCATGATCTTCTCCTATCTGATCGAGAACCTTGAAGCTAAAGGGAAGGAAGGATTCTGCACGTATCCACGGTTCTTACAAATGATTATTGACGAGAAGCTTCCTTCACTGCCCAAGGAGAAAGAAAATTTTGTGGTACTTGAGGTGATGGATGATACCACCTTAGGCAGGATGAAGGTCTACCAGGGCAAGCAGGTGAAGCCCCCAGTGAGGAGGTTGTTTGGGCATTTGGCTCAGGAGGATTACGTGGCGCCAGCTAGGAAGAAGTGGCGTCACGACGACAGCGACTCGGATTTTGAGCAGATTGCTCTACCCTCCGATGATTCTGATGATGGTGACCACGATGATCGTTAAGGAGATGATGGTCTGGGTGGACCCGAGTTGGCTCCAATACAACCAGATTTTCAGATGGAGGAGGAGGAGGAGTCAGACGAGGAGCCTTTGGTACGGACGGTGGGAAGCCGGGTCGTAGGCACTAAGAGAGGGCTTAGGGCGGTTAGTGGACGCCAGGGTGAGTCTGGGGATGTAGTTACTGCTGATACTGATCCATCCTACACCCCGGGCTAGCCAAGTAGCCAAGGGGGAGCCTCTGTTTCTAAGGCTCAAGGAAGAAGAGAATGGCTCACCCTTATGGCAAAAGGGGAGTAGGCCGAGATTTACTTGACCACATCCACCACCGCTACCACCACCACTACACACCCCCTACCACAACTACTACACTCCTAATCACCACTACTACAGCCACCCGTTCACATCCACTACTATCCCACCACCCATATTCACCACATCCACCACTACCACCACCAGCCACCAAGCAGGTCCATCAACCCACACTACCTTCACCACAAGACTCACTCTACCCTTCATTAGGGTAGAAGAATAGCTAGCAGCACTAAACAGGATGGTGCTTAAACTATTAGCTACAGATGAGCAGAGAGCAACATAGCTTAGTCAGCTTGCGGAGCTCAATGCTGCTCAAGCACAGTAGATTTCCCAACTCCAGGAATAGAATGAGCAATAAGTTAAAAGGATTAAGGACTTAGAGGCTAAGAATAAAAAAATCATGCTCAGATGGAAGGGATCTAAAGATGAGCCTCTGAAGATCAAAGAAGGTGATGGAGATGATGATGATGATGATGATGATGATGATGATAGTGATGATGATGAGTCTGATGAAGAAGATGATAGCGAAGATGAAGGGCCAAGGGGAAAGAAAGATGATGATAATGATGAAGAAGATGATGTAGTTGCATCAGCCTCAGTTCAAGGTCAAGAGAGAAGGACAAAGAAAGCACAAGACTAGGAGCTTCATCAACATCCCCTACGGTTGAGGAATTGACTGATAAGGACAAAAATCAAAAATCTCAGCAAGATGAATATGATGTTGCTCCCCTACAGCAAATCAAGTCTCAACTCACGATGATTCTTGATTTTCAAGGGATTGTGAGAAGGTCGGCGAGCTATACTCCCGAAGAAGGAGAAATCATACACGACCTGACTGATAGGCAACGTGCAGAGATGTTCAGGCTAAATCCAGACAAGATTGTCAAAGATGCACCTAATTTTGATGTGACAAGTGACGATGAGCTAAACAACATAGATGAAATAGAGATGGAAGATGTCACAGCCGAGCATTATCAAGAGTACACTGACCGAGAGGGCTATGTGATCCCCAACTTGGGTGACACTCTTGCAGTGCTACCTTCGATAAACTGAATGAGATGGAAAAGGAAACAAAGAAGAATGAGAGCCAAGCTCAAGCCTCAGACGCTGATGTTGATCTAAAGAAGGCTAAATGGGCGGCTTGTTTTGCTAAGATACGAGCCCAACGCACTGCTCAAAAGCCAAATGCCTACACCAAGCTCTACAAGGTCAAGAAACATTTAAGGTGTCGGGCAAGAATATTGCGTAGGCATATTTTGAGGATCTTAACATCTATGCAGTTAAGAGGGAGAAGAGAATAGAGTACTTTAGACTCCCACATGATCTAAAGACTCTCCCTAGTTTTGAGCTCAACCAGTTGGCATGCTTAAACTTGTTATACGCTAATCCCAGGAAAATGTCAGGCTAGTTTGAGGCTGCGCTAAAGAAGGAATACCACACCAGATGGGTAAACTTTAGAACTCAACAACCAAAGAGGTACATCCGAAGGTCTAAAGTGGATCCCTTTTCTAGAAAGCCTAAGGTGGTGCTGAAGTGGACTCCTCCACACACAATGTCCAGATTCCTTTAAGGAAATGCCACATGACTTCTCTCCACACTTCAAATGGTGGTATTATGATTGGAGAACAGGTGAAGCGGTCATAGTCTTACAGAAAGAGAGCAAAATGGAAACTATCCGGGTGTTCGACCCGATGTGGCTAACTAACTTATCTGCAGACGATGTCTATACATTATACAAGTGGCCACTATTCAATGACTCGCAAGATATAGTACATGCCCTCCAGTTCCAGAACGTTATATGACTATGTTTTGCATTTGAGATACATGCAGGAGTTACTAGAGAGGACAAGTACAAGAAATTTGGAAGCTAATGAAGAATGTCATACACTAATGTAAACTAGGTCCAAGGGGAAGTTTGTTAATGTAAAATGTCTGTCATGTCTTACATATATGTAATGAATGAGTTGAATAAAATGCAATATGTGATTGATGCTTATGATGTTTAATGTTTCAATATTTATTATGTAATAAAGCCTATTGAACTAACTATATCGTTTGTGGTTGTTTACATAGTTGTTTGTCAATAATGATTGAGAAACGTGTTGAAACTTAATCGTATGAAGTCTTCATGTGAATGGACCATGCTAATGGACCATACACATGAATACTTCATGCTAATGGACCAGTCGCACGACTGAACCAGGAGACTGAATCGGTCGCATGATTGAGATATAAGATTGACTCAATTGCACGACTGAATCCTCAGTCGTGCGTATGGATCAATCGCATGATTCAGTCACACGACTTAACCATGCTAATGGTTCAGTCATACGATTGACTAACCCTAACCTATAAATACCACCTAATTGGTGGAAAATTGTAACACTTGAAGACTTTTAACTCACATTCATACCCTAGCCATCCAAAGACTCCAGAGAACCTGTTCCAACATCATAGTTTGCAGTTCATCCCGTTATAATCATTCTTAACGTTTCTTTAATCGTTAGATTGATCTGAACTGTGTTCTCACTGATTGGATCGCCAATCAAATAGGATTCCGCACTATTTGATCTGGTTTCACGCGTTATCAGTTAGTACTCCGTACATACACGGTCCCCTTACCAGGCTGTTGTGGAAGAAGTTCATCAGGTCATGCAAACGATCCTACCATCTGTGATGATTGAAGTAATAAAGGTTGTAAGTGAAGGAGAAAGAAAGGAGAGGAACAGGTCCTCGGGAGAACGGGAGTGACCGGAGCCTTAAACGGTTCTCTCCGATGATGAAGAGGAGGAAGAAGAAGAGTTTGCACCGGGGGCGGCACGAGGCTGTAACTGCAGGGCATTTCAAAGCTGTAAGCCCCCTACTTTTGATGGTAATTGCACTATTGCTGATGCTCACTGATGGGTGAGTGAGATGGAAGCTGTTTTGAATATCAGTGAGTGCCAAGAGTACCAAAAGGTGAAGTTTATTGCCCACTCGTTTGTGGACATGGCTCTGTTTGGTGGGACAATATCATCCAAGCTGAGGGTAGCCGGGCTATTAGAAGAATGAGATGACCGGTGTTGAAGAGGCTGGTGACTGAGGAGTTTTGTCCTTACTGTGAGATGGATAAAGTTGAGAGGGAGTTTGTGCAGCTAAAGGTGGGAACGATGACACATCAGCAATACAACACCAAGTTCAATGAAATGGCACGACTAGTGCCTGATCAGGTGACACCTCTGTCACGAAAGATCAAGAGGTATATTCAGCACTTGCCAACGGACATCCGCAGGCACATGATCGTCGCCCGGTCGAGCACGTTTAGGTCGGCGGTTGATTTGGCAGGGAGGTTGTATGATGAGAGAACTGTGATGGTGGCTGAAGGTAGCAAGAAAGGTGGTGGTGACCAGAATTGGAGTGGGAAAAGGTTTGGTCGAGGTGGTATCCCGACGAGTAACAAGAAGACAATGGTAGATGACCGCCGTGTGGTTACACCTAGTGCGGGGTCGAAGAGGTGTGGTAAATACGCGAAGGAGCATTCGGGAGAATGCAAATGGGGGTCAAACATCTGCTTCAAGTGCAGGAAGCCTGGGCATATAGCGAGGGAATGCGGGGTTGTAAGGTGTTACAACTTTGGAGAGAATGGTCGCCTGAGTAGAGACTGTAAGAAGCAGAGGACTGAAGGATCAGGAGCGAAGAAGGCTGGAGGAGAAGGGCAGAAGGCTAGTGCCAGAGCGTTCACCATAACGCAGAAGGAGGCTAGGACGACCCTGATGTTGTGTCAGGTACGTTTCTAGTATACCAAACTTTAGCCTCTGTGTTATTTGATTCTGGTGCTAGTAAAAGTTTTATTTCTGCTGCTTTCTGTGGTAAATTGCCTGTTAGTAATAGGATATAGATACGCCCTTTGAGGTAGAAACTGCCATAGGTAAGTCCACCAGGATTTCCAAGATGATAGAAGGATGTGACATAGAACTAGAAGGTCACAAGTTTCCTATTAGACCATTTGTGATGACCTTAGGCAGGTTCGATGTAGTCCTAGGAATTGATTTGTTGGCGGACTACGAGGCGAACATTAGTGTTGCAAAAAGATGATACGGTTGATAGCACCTGACGGGAGTAGGGTGACAGTTTATGGTTATCGAGTCACGATGATTCTAAAGGTGATTTTGATGGCGATGGCAGGAAAGTGCATGAGACGTGGATGTAGTGCCTACTTGGCCTATGTAAAGGATGTGGATACACTAACACCACAACTTTCAGATGTTCCAAGACATGAAGAAAGATTATTGGTGACTGGGTATGAAGCATGATGTGGTGAAGTACGTGAGTAAATGCCTTACTTGCTTACTAGAGAAGGCCGAGGACCAAAACCGTATGGGAAGATCCAACTGTTGGATATACCAGAGTGGAAGTGGGAGCATATCACCATAGATTTTATTACAAAGCTACCGCGCACCACGTGAGGATATGATGCCATATGAGTGATAGTTGATCGACTGACGAAGAGCACTCACTTCCTACCGATTCATGCAACATATTCATCTGAGAGGTTGGCAGATCTGTTCATCAAAGAAATTCAATCTCGTAATGGTGTATCGGTGTCCATTGTGTCTGATCATGACACCTGGTTCACATCTAAATTTGGAAAAAATTCCATGATACGATGGGAACGTGGCTACATATTAGCATGGCTTATCATCCTCAGATGGAAGGTTAGTCAGAAAGGACCATTCAGACATTGGAAGATATGCTTCGGGCATGTGTCATTGATTTCAAAGGAAGTTGGGATGACGACCTACCATTAGCTGAGTTCTCATATAACAATAGATATTATGCCAGCATCGGTATGCCCCTTATGAGATGCTATATGGTAGGAGATGTAAAACATCCGTCTGTTGGGGTGATATTGGTCAGAAGAGTTAGGGAGCGTCAAGGTGATCGAGGCTACGACTGAGAAGCTTGAAAAGATGAAAGCCTTCATGAAGGCAGCCAAAGATAGACAGAAGTCGTATGCTGATAAACGACATAGGCCGATTGAGTTCCAGGTGGGTGACAGGGTTATGTTGAAAGTCTCACCTTGGAAGGGTATCATTTGGTTAAGAAAACGGGGCAAGTTGAGCCCAAGGTACATAGGGCCTTTCCGAATCATTGCTCGAGTAGGAGAGGTGGCCTATAAACTAGAGTTACTAGAAGAGCTAAGTGGAATTCACTTGACATTCCATGTATCTCATCTCAGAAAGTGTTTTGCAGACGAAGACATGATTGTACCACTGGAGGATATTGAGGTAGATGAACGACTCAATTAGGTGGAGAAACCAGTGGTGATCATTGATCGTAAGGAGAAGAAGTCAAGGAATAAAGTGGTTCCTCTTGTGCATGTATAGTGGAAGCACAGAAAGGGACCTGAGTCTACGTGGGAGACTGAAGAAGAGATGAGACAGCATTACCCACGATTGTTTGAGGATTAACAGGTTTCGGGGACGAAACCTATATAAGGGGGTGGACTTGTAACACGCAATTATTTTTTTAGGCTCAAACAAAAGAATAAAGTGAAGAAAAAGAATGATAAGATATTTTACCCAAGTTGAAGGGTAAAAAGTGTCCAAAAGGACAAAATGTTTGAAAAAGTGGGTGTCAAAGGTGATGGCCGCCCATCACCCTCTCTTCACACTCAACATACAGATTTTAGAAAGAGAGAGTAACAAGGAGCTGAAAACTCTCGGATTTTGAAGAACAATAGTGGAAAAGTCGAATTCAAGTGGGTTTGTAGGTGAGAACTTGTACAATCGGGCTTTGAAAGAAGTCTTACCCGAAGAGGTTGCTAAGGTGAGTTCTAGAACCCCTCTTTTACATTTTTTTAACTGTTTTGGGGCTGGAAATGCATGAATGTACTTTTTTATCAAACTAGGGTTTCATACCCGTATGTATGAACGTGTGTATGTTGCGGGTGGGGTTTGATTTTGGGTTGTGTTCATGTTTGGTGATGTTATGGTTGTATTTCTAAGGCTCAGAACGTAAGATTTAAGCTTAGAATATGATAGATGGTGTTTGGGAGCCGAATTATGATGGTAAGTGTGACCTGGGCTGCTCATGCGCCCAAACAGTAGCTTATACGCCCAACCCTAAAAAACTTCTTAAGTGTTCCAACTGCGGATGAGCATTGACAAATGCCGATGAGCATTGTCAAATGCGGATAAGAATTGAAAAATGCGGATGAGCATTGACAAATGCGGATGTTCATTGACAAATGCAGATGAGCATTGACAAATGCGGATGAGTGTTGGATCAAGAAGAAGGCTGGTGCAACCAAAACCAAATCACTTAGACAAATTTTGGTGTTGCGTACAAAGGCTTCCGAAGCCAAGTGAAGAACTTCCAAAGGAAGTAGAGTTCTTCCAAAGACAAAGAAAAAGTTCCACTTCCGAAGCCAAGCTCTACTTTTGAAGATAAAGTATTCACTTCCAAAGATGAAGTCTCTAAGGAAGAAATCAGAAGACTACTTGTGAAGTATGAAGAAAGCAGAAGTTCTCAAGCCTCGGAAGAAGCAGCCTCTTCCGAAGTATAAGTGGCTTCGGAAGTACTTGTTCTTCCGAAGCCATTTAACCTTCGGAAGACACTGCTATGAACTAGTGGACATAAGTATGGCCTTTGACACTCCGTTGCAGACCTCTGATACTATATGGCGTTTTCTCAAAGAGCCATGTAGTTGACCATACTTTATTCCACTATTCACCTTTTTATATTAGTACAAGTTACCAACTTTAGTTGGTGACAAAAGGTAAGTCAGGGACATGTCCTGACTACCATATCACAGATAAAGTGTTATCTGAGATACCTTAAACTATAGCTTTGTAGTATTTGCTTAGTTAGAGGATTCCAGCTGGTATCAAAGTATATCCGGCTATAGGTAGTATTATATATAATCTCTCATTATAACTCATAAGAACATGCTTGTAAGAGTCTTGTAATATTTGAGTTGAGAAGCAATATATGCAAGTACCTTGAAAATTACTTCTTATGTTTTGTTATTACTTATTATATTTTATCAACTCCTAAAGATTCTGCTCTCATTGAGAGTGTTGTTTAGGTGAGTTTGAGAGAAAACCAAGTGTTTAGTGACAAAAACTGATCCTACAATGGTATCAAAGCTTTTTAGGCTCTTGATTGCGTGATATAACCATCCAAATAACCTGTTTTTCACTCTTCCTTACAACTCTCACAAAAATGGCCCTTAACAAATGTGAAGTAGAGATGGGAACCATGATCAAAGCTCCCATCATTACTCCTGAAAACTTCAGGTCTTGGAGCAAAATAATGGAAGGCTTTATCAGATACCAAGATAGCAAAATGTGGAACTCCATTGTCTATGGCTCGTACAACCCAAGGTGGCTTCACCTGGTGGAAAAGGTGCCATGATAGAAAAAGGCGTTGAAGATTATTCTGACGAGAACCGAAAGAATATGGGCATCGACAACAATGCTATGACCATTCTTATGACTGCAATGCCCAACTCCATCATGGTGGGGTTTGAGCATTGTAAGTCTGCTAAAGAATTGTTTGATGTACTTGCTCTGATGTATTCAAGCTCCAACGACTCAAAGAAGGACTCACTGAAGCAACAGTTCGAGAACTTCACTTATATTGCTCGAGAGACTCTCAGCTAGCAGTATTTCAGGTACATGGATCTTATTTCTTCACTTCAATCTGTGAAGATCACTCCTGAACTCAGTGATCTCACAAGAAAGTTCATGAGTGCTCTTCCAAATGAGTGGACATTCTACTGTGTCTCTATTAAGAGGACAGAGAACTTGAACACTCATACCATGACTGAGCTCTATGGCATCCTTGATGGATACCAGTTGGAGATGGAGAGTAAGAAGGGCCACTAAACAAGCAGACCTCTAAGTCTTCCTGCTAGCAACGCTTTAATGGTTGCTGAAGGCTCAGTACCGCCACAACCTCAGCAATGCCTGACATATAACCAAGAGCCATCCTACTCTTTTGGACCTTACATCACTTTTCCTGAGAATCCAAGGTCTCAACAGGCTCAGCACAACTCCTTTCAGAACAGCTATGCCTTTGTCTCAGGAAGTGGGCACTCTGGTGATTTTCAATATTGTTTTGATGATCTAGAATGTTTTAGTCTAGACGATGTGGAGTATGTGGACATCTTCCAACAGATGGCTCTTTTAACCTATAGAGCGAAGAAGTTTTTAAGAGAACTGGAAGGCATTTCCCTCAAAACCCAACTACCAGCAAGTTTGGGTTTGACAAGACCAAAGCAAAATGTTACAACTGTAACCAACTTGGTCACTTTGCTAGGGAATGCAAGGCTCCCAAGACCAATCCAGGAACCCCCAGGCCTCCACATATCCCTTAACCTCAAAGCCCATTGGAAAGTCAACTAAAACAGCTGTAATGGCTCAAGAAGTTGACTGTAGCTTCATGGTAAAGGATGTGACTCCTGCTCAAGCTCTCATGGCTTGTATAGCTAAGGTTAAATTATATCAGGATTACAATATGGAAATTAGATCTAGTATTAAGTCTTAAATATCTTAAAATCTGATTATAAAAGAGCTGAATCTGACTATCAAAAGAAAATTAAGGAGTTAGATAAAACTATGTCCCTATTAAAACATGAACATACCAACTTCAAGACTCAAATAAAGGATCTAATATCCAAATTGTCTAAGGCTCAAGCCCAGCCTGTCACTGCTGAGGCTCAAGCCAGGAAGCATGATGTTTCTTTGCAGAACTTCCAAGCTATTCTTGCATCATCCTCCCACTCCAAACTCTATTGTTAGAACAAAGAAGGGTTGGAACCAATCAAATTGCTCCACCATATTCTTATGAGTCAACCTAGATGTGGTATCGAAGAGCAAGAGGTTCCAACTGCTCATACTTCTTCACTAGAGTTGAAGGATGAAGCAACAATAGTGGCCACCATAGGGAAGGAACAGGTAAACATACCCACCTCTCCCAGTGAAGATCAAACCCTAACCACCAAAGCGAGAAGAAGCAAAGCTAAAGCTGCTAGAAAAACTGCCAAAAAAGTGGCTGAGTCTAAGCTGAAGATTGACCTAAAATAGAAAGGTGTCTTTATCTCAGCTGGATTCCAGGTGATAGGTACTTCTAATTCAAGAAAGGATTGTAATACCAGCACTCCAGTCCCACCAAAGTATCAGAAGTTAAAGGAAAGGATACTGACCAAGAAAGAAAGACTAAGAAACAGCAATCTACAAGCTCCTAAAAGACTAACATTACATGCATCATGTGTGGTCTGAAAACCACATGGCTAAAGATTGTTACTACAATCCTGCTAGCACACATTATGCAAATAATGTTAGAAAAGGAGTTAGGGAGGGTTTCTCGTTTGGACCTTATAAGATGGTCCAAGTGATGAAAAAGGGAAAGCTAGTTTCTGAAGCCAAGTTGTCTTCAGAAGAAACTCCTTCTTCTGAAGGGAAAATGGGTTGGGAAACAAAAGCTACTAAAGTTCGAAAGAACAAGAAAGCTCCCTTGAAACCTTCCCAGAAGAAGACTGCTTCGGAAGAAAAGGTGGTGAAGGTTTCTTCCGAAAAGAAAGAAGCTTCGGAAGAATGCCAAGCTGCAAAAGCTTCAACAAGCTCATCCTCTATGATCAGCCAAAGGATGGATTGAAGATCAAGGAAGATGCTGCAACCCAAACCTCTTCTTCAAAGACATCCATTGAACCCCCATGCTTAACTTTTGGTTCAATTATGTCACTATCATTGGAAGAACCCAAGACCAACAAGGGTTGGGTTTCCAATCAAAACTAACAATCTCATCTTATGTGCAGGGACATCCATATGACAAGAACAACAATTCTGGATTGTGGATAGTGGATGCTTGAGGCACATGATAGGGAACGGATCTCTCCTTCAACAATTTCAACACTATGATGGAGGTCCTGTCCAATTTGCAGGTGAGGCCGGAGGATATATTTCTGGCAGAAGGAGTATATCCAATGGTAAGTTAAAAGTTGAAAAAGTTAACTTTGTCAAATAGCTTGAACACAATTTGTTAAGTGTCTCTCAGTTTTGTGATCAAAAGAACCAGATGCTTTTCACAGAGTATGAGTGCATTATCCTCAAACTAGGGATGACAATTCCTCCAGAATTGTGCTTCTTTGATCTCCCAGGAAAGGGGATATGTACAAGCTGGATATGAACAATGCTTCCCCAATGGGTGAAGTATCATGCTTTCTTTCCAAAGCTGATAGTGATGAGTCAACACTTTGGCATAAACGTACGTGTCATGTAAATTTTATGACAATGAATAAATTGGCTAAAAATAACTTGGTACAAGGTTTGCCTAAAAAGGAATTTTTCTACAAAGACAACTGTGTTGCATGCCTGAAAGGGAAGCAACAGATGACCTCTCATAAATCCAAAAGTGTTAACTCCATCTCTACTCCATTACACTTATTGCACATGGATCTCTTTGGTCCCACAAGTATAATGAGCATTAGAAGGAAATCATACTGAATTGTGATAGTTGATGATTTACAAGATTTACATGGGTATTCTTTTTAAGAACTAAAGATGAAACTGCTAAAACATTAAAATCTTTTATTCTTAAAATAGAAAATCTAAATTGATCACAAGGTTAAGATTATTAGAAGTGATCAAGGGACTGAGTTTAAGAACTTTATTCTTGACTCATTTTGTAACTCAAAAGGGATTGACAGACAATATATGGTCCCAGAAAATGGTGTTACTGAGAGGAGGAACATGACACTTATTGAGGCTGCTCAAACTATGTTAGCTGATTTCAAACTACCTCTAACATTCTGGGCAGAGGCAGTTAGCACTACATGCTATGTGCAGAACAGAGTTCTTGAATTTAAGCCACATGGAAAAACCACTTATGAGCTATGGAACAAGAGGACACCGTTCATTTGCTTTTTGAAGTCCTTTGGCAGTAGGTGTACCATACTTAACACAAAGGACAATTTAGCAAAATTTGTTGAAAGGTCGGATGATGCTATCTTTGTTGGATACTCTTCTAGCTCCAAAGCTTACAGAGTATACAACATTAAGAATCAACAATTTGAGGAGTCATCCAATATAGTTGTTATGAGCACACTCATTGTGTTAGGGGGAATGGCCCAGATCATATGTTTGATTTAGAATTGTTTCCAAACTATTCTAAACCTTGTTGCGGGAATGTTTCAGTTAGAACAAGTGCTCAAAATGATGTTGATGCTGCTACTGATGATCAACTGTTTGAGCTACCCAGACCTCTTCCAAGTTTTCCAAGAGCTGCAACAAATCAACCTTCCACTATTCACAGACCAGACATCATATCCATATCCAGGAATAGTGAAGCTTCAACCAGTGAATCACCTGCTGATCCTCAAAACTCATCAGATGATCCTACACAACACCTAGCTGATGGATGTAGCATCTTGAAGGAACAGGCAACTGTTGATGCTACTCTACAGCCAACCATTGATGATGTTTCTCATTCATTCAATCGGTCCTCATTGAATGACTTTGAAACAATAGCTAGACAAAGTGTTCTAGTTCCTGAGCCGAATATGTCCAACCTGGATCTATCTCTGCAACTAGAAGTGATTCCTTGTCTTAGGATTCATAACACTCATCCAGCTGAGAACATCATAGGGGATGTCTCTGAAGGTCTGAGAATAAGAGGGTAGACTCATCATAGAATGTCTGCTTGTACTCATTCTTCTTATCCCAGATGGAACCCAAGAAGGTGGAAGATGCCTTGAAGGATAGTAGCTAGGTTGAATCGATGCAAGAGGAGCTGCTTCAATTCAAAACACAGAAGGTTTGGAACCTATGTCCGCTACCATCTGGTCAAGTACCAATAGGCACTAAATGGGTGTTCAAGAACAAAAGAGATGACAGAGGCTTGATCATCAAGAACTACGCAAGACTGGTAGTTCAAGGATACACTCAAGAGGAAGGAATTGATTATACTATATCTTTGCACCTGTTGCAAGACTTGAGGCAGTTAGGATCTTCCTTGCTTATGCTGCTTCCAAGAACTTTACTGTCTACTAGCTTGATGTCAAGTGCGCCTTTCTATATGGGGATATAGATAGGGAAGTGTATGTGTGCCAACCTCCAGGATTTGAAGACCCACATCATCCTTATTATGTGTGCAAATGGGATAAAGCTCTGTATGGGCTGCACCAAGCACCAAGGCTGTGGTATGAGACTTTGTCCTAGTTTCTCTTGAAGAATGGCTACACCAGAGGAACCATTGACAAGACTTTATTCATAAGGAAGTCTGGTAAAGACATTTTGCTTGTTCAAGTCTATGTTGATGACATCATATTTGGTTCTTCAAATGACCAAATGTGTAAGGACTTTGAAAGCATTATGAAGAAGAAGTTTGAGATGAGTTCCTTAGGAAAAATGGACTTTTTCCTTGGAATTCAGGTGAAGCAATTGAAGGAAGGCTTCTTCATCAATCAATCCAAGTATGTCAATGACATCTTAGAAAGATTTATGATGAAGGATTGCAAGCCAGCGAAGACACCCATACCCAGAAACCATAATCTTTGTCTTGACCTTGAGGGGAGATACTGATCAACATCAGTATAGGGTGATTATTGGTTCTCTGATGTATCTTACAGTGAGTAGACCTAATATTATGTTTGCAACTTGCATCTGTGTAAGATATCAGGCTGCTCCAAAGGTGTCTCACCTAGCTGCTGCAAAGAGAATCCTCAGATACCTCAAAGGAGCACCTAAATTAGGTCTCTGGTATCCAAGAAATAGTGATTAAATATATATGGATACTCTGATAGTGACTATGGTGGCTGCAACATTGACAAGAAATCAACATTAGGAGGATGTTAATTTCTTGGTGGAAGGATCATCTTATGGCAATGTAAGAAACAATCTTGTGTCTCTACATCAACTGTTGAAGCTGAATACATTGCTACTGCTAGCAGCTGTGCTCAGTTGCTGTGGATTCAGAACCAGATATTAGACTATGGATTCAACTTTATGAGCACTCCTATCCATATTGACAACAACAGTGCTATCTCCATTACTGAAAACCCGGTGAAGCACTTGAAGACAAAGCACATTGATATCAGGTACCATTTCATTAGAGATATTCATGAGAAAAATCTAATTAAACTAATCAAAGTTGATTCAATTGAACAATATGCTAATTTGTTCACTAAAGCTTTTGATGAACAAATATTTAAGTATCTTATAACAACTATTGGGATGATAAACATTGATTAACTTACCTCTTTTGAAAACCTTTTAATATGTAATGTCTTATCTCAATACAACTTAAGCCCTGTGACAAAAGATCTCTTTAATTTTTCAATGTATAAATTTCTACCGAAGAGAAATTACCCTCCGAAGTTATCTTCATATCTTCCGAAGCAAAATTTCTCCAGGGATAATTTTCTTCTCGAAAGAAGCGATAGATTTCATATAAGATCTACTTCTGAAGCTTACAAAATCTCTCCCTTCGGAAAGCAATCTCTACTCTTGAAAGTTACTTTTTACCTTTGGAAGTAGAATTACCTTTGGAAGACAAATTACCTTTGGAAATGTTTTATATTCGGAAGAGGGATTTTACTATGTAACAGAAATCTCTTGGGCCCCACACTATAAAAAGTAAAGATTTTGTGAATGATGTTGGATTATTTAACTGAATTAAACCTTACCGCCCCTGTCACTTCATCCACTAAACTGTCATTTCACCTTATCCTAACACTTTACCGCCAATCCACCCTCTTTTAAATAATCCCGACTGCTCACTCTCATCTTCTTACCACAAATTTTATAGCCCTAAAAGTTTCCCTGCTTCTAAATTCACCCAAACTCAAACTGCTTTACCTTAACTTTTTACAATGGCCCTAATTCCTCAACACAACCAAGTCGTACTTATTGATTCTTCAAGAGATGCGGACTTCTCTGAAATCAACTCCTTCCTCACCCAAACATCCTACTACACAGCCTTGACTGTTAATCCCATAGTTTACCTCAACCACATGATAAATTTTGGGGAAACAGTCAGGTCGAAACCCTAAATGGGGTTCGTGTAATACGATCAGGCATTTGTGGCCAAGAGTTGGTCATCTCTAAAAAACTTATCAAGGAGCATCTGGAGCTTCATGATGAGGTGCCCCTACTGAGTTCCCCAAGGTATATTTAGATAGCACATACATCCTCATGGGATATGGTGGAGATGTGAGCAGGTCAACTGTTGGAACAAAAGAACGAATGAGCCAGATCAAAAATACCTTTAAGTCCCATAGACATCAAAACAACTGAAGTGATCTACATCTGCTGAAGACAAAGTCTGAAGACAATGTCTGAAGACAACTGCTGAAGACAAAGTCTGAAGACAAAGTTTGAAGACAAAGTTTGAAGACAACTGCTGAAGACAAAGTCTGAAGACAAAGTCTGAAGACAACTACTGAAGACAAAGTCTGAAGACAACTGCTGAAGACAAAGTCTGAAGATCAAGTTCTCAGAAGTTGTCACAACAGCTGAAGTAGTTCTCTTCAGTAGTTGTGATGGTTTATATTTCAGTAGTTTGTAATCAGTAGTTTTATATTATGTAAAACATCTGAAATTCTTCTACTTTAGATGTTATAACTTCAGTAGTTATAATGTTAGTTTATACTTAGCTTCTAATGAAGGTGTCCTTAGTTGTTGTGGACATCTTCAGTAGTTTAGTTTAATTTCAGTTGTTTGTATAAATTAGTTAGATTTCACTATCTGTGACGTCAGCTGATGTCACATTCCTTATAAAAGGAATGTTGACCTAATTTCCCTTACGGGAAGCTTGTGCATGAATGAAAACATTCTTTGTGCAGAAAACACTCTCTCTATAACTGTAACTATTCGATTGAATATTCATATTATTCTTGCTAAAATTTCGTCTAATTCGTGTGCTATTCCGCTGCATATCCTAATCTAACTGATCAAACTAGATCTTGATCCTTTCAAATGGTATCAGAGCGGGTTAATCATTGATCGATTTAACAATTGATCATTGAAACTGTTCTTTTGATATCTTAGTTTGATCGAATTGGCAAATTTGCAAGAATTGGTTATAGAGTTTGTTTTTCTGTTGCTTCCTGTGAATCAATTTGAGATTCTGCTTATTTCATATTGGGTTGTTGAGTTTTTGAATTAGGTTTGTTAAACTCTTATTGAACCTGTTTGAATTGGTGAAAATGGCTACATCAATCAATGATCCTCACAATACTGGCTCCTCAACAAAGCCTCCAATGCTTGTTAGGAGTGAGTACAACATATGGCAATAACGAATGCTCCATCACCTGTCTGTTAATAGTTCAGGTTGTTGGAAATCTGTGGTTCATGGACCATATAAGCCTATGGTGAGTAATCCGGAAACCAATGAGATGGTTCCGAAGAAGAAAGAGCAATATTCAGATGAAGATCTGAAACTGTTTGAAATTGATGCTAGAGCCCATGGAATTCTAGCCATGGCACTGCCTAATGAAATCTATTCTAGACTTATGCATCATGAATCTACTCATGACCTCTGGGTTGCTCTGAAAGAACAATTTGGAGGAACTGATGAGGTCTTAGCAAACAATAGAGAAATCCTTGCCCAACAATATGAGACATTCTCTCATAGAAAGGGTGAGTCACTGACTCAACGGTTTGAGCAATTCTCCTATTTGATATCTGAGTTGAAAATGGTTAAACATGAATATACAAACAGTCAGATGAACAACAGATTTCTCAGATCCCTGCCTAAGAGATGGGACACATATACCATTGTCCTACGCTCCAGTGCAAATCTAGATAATCTATCTCTCACCCAACTTCATGGGAAACTGCATACATTTGAAAGAAAGATAGAACAGAAAAGAAAACTGACTTTATCCGGGACGCTCACTAATGACTTTGTA
Source organism: Flaveria trinervia (assembly GCA_025506515.1). Classification (NCBI taxonomy): domain Eukaryota; kingdom Viridiplantae; phylum Streptophyta; class Magnoliopsida; order Asterales; family Asteraceae; genus Flaveria; species Flaveria trinervia. The sequence goes on from CM046456.1 coordinate 31,197,521, forward strand.
CCAGGGAATGCTGCTTTGGTTGGTCATGAGTTAGAATATGCTTCATCAGAAAGTTCCTATGATGAGCATATTGATTTCTCTTCAAATAGTGGAGATCATGCTTTTGCTGGTATTGATGGTAATTCAGGATGTAACAGTGATAATCTGTGCTTTTTTTTGGATGATTTGAAAGGAATTGCTGATGATGATTTGGAAGAGATGGATATTTTGAGCCAAATGACATTAGTAAATATCAGAACTCAAAAAGTTTACAAAAGGACAGGTAGAAAATTCCCTGGTCTCTCTGGAAAAACCAAAGTTGGTTTTGACAAGAGCAAGTTAAGGTGTCACAAGTGCCATAGACTTGGACATTTTGCAAGAGAGTGTAGATCATCTGGATCTACCTCTTCTGCACCCTTTGTGACCTTTCCAAGCAATAATTCACAAAACAAGGGCAACATTCTACCAGTTCTGGTCATCATTCATAAAATCAATCATCTCCTACATATTTTGTTCCTCAAGGTCAAATGCCATATCCTTATCCCTGTTTTTACATGCCACAGTCCAATCAGGTTCCTGTACCCATAGCTCAACAATCACATGCCCTACCTGAGCCTCAACCACCTCAATCAAGTCAACAATCTCAATCTCAATCTCAATCACATCAAAGCTTTTTCACTCCTGGTGTTGTTGACTTGAGTAGTTTACCAGATGATCTTTCTGGTTATTCTGAACAAATGTTTTCCGGTGCTGGTCAACATGGTGGTGAAAATCCTTTTGGAAATCTTGCTCTTATGGCCCTGGAGTCTACTGGTGGTTCAAGCTCAAATGCTTCATCATCATATGTACCACAAATATCTTCTGAGGCTAAGGCCAAGTTGTGTTCTGAGTCATGCATAGCTGCTTTTGCCTCAATTAGAGAAGCAAATGTAGCTTTAATTAATCAAATTCTTGACCTAGAGAAAGTGATTTCGAAAAAAAAAGCTGAGTTTGAGTCTGTTTTAAAAGAAAAAGATGATGAGATTTACAAATTAAAATGCCAAATCATTGATGAAAAGGCTAAGGTAGAGGTCATCTTAGAAAATCACAAGAGTCTCAAAGAAACACTTGCAGCTACTCAAGTGGAGTGTGAACGCTGGGTAACATCTTGCAAGGGGTTGAAATGCTTCTCAGTAAGCAAACTACTTCAAATGTGAAGTTTGGGATTGGATATAATCACACTGAACCTCCTATAGATTTTACTCCCAAGACAGAAGTAAAATCTGAAGGTGAGATCAATTCCCAAACCACATCATCATGTGTCTCATCCTCAAGTGATAATGTACAATCAGAGGATGAAGTCAGTAATAGTACCTCAGCTAATCAGTCTGCTAATGTCCTACTGCTGATGACACATAATCAAAGAAAAGCTGAGTCCTTCAGGTGTTGTCTCAAAAGGTATCCAAAGTACTGAAGAGCAAGTAACAACACCTGAAGAACATTTCAAGCAAATGAAACCAAACATGGTTTGACAACTGCTGAAGAATCTATCAGGAAATCCAAATGTACTGATAAAAATCTTTAAAGAACAAGTCTTCAGTTGTTACAAATTCCTCAGCAGCTAATCAATAGAAGATGAAGAAAAAGCCATGTGAAATTTGTGGTTTATTCAATCATCTCACTGATGAATGTTGATACAGAAAGGGTTCCAAATTTAACAAGGATAAAATCATCAAAAAGAAAATTAATGAAATGAAAGATGAATTTGAAACCAGGTTTGTGCCACAAACATCTCAACCTGATAAACCAAAGTCTTCACAAAAATTTAAAGAGAAGAAAGAAGTTTATCATAAAATAGCTGAAAATACTCATCAAAGAGTATCAAAACTACAGACTAAGTCTGTGTCTTTCAAAAAGGAGGACATGGTGTCTCACGGGAATCATTCACAAACAAGTTCTTATGTGTCTGCTGAACTGAAAGCTTTAACAACCAATCAGACAAAACTTGTTATGATGGTTCAACATCTATTGGGGAGAGTTAACCAAATAGATGTACCTGTGATTAAACCACTGAAAGGAAAACCTAAGCCAAAATCAAAGGAATCCTTTTCAGCACCATCTCCTTCTTCAAAGGCTGTTAATCATGACAAATCAGTTAGTATAAAAGATGTTGATGAGAACAGACCCAAAACCAAAAGGTTTGGGTCTCAAAAGCTAACTTGTTGTTGTGATATATGCAGGGTTCTTCAACATGCCATAGAAGCATCTGGTATGTGGACAGTGGAGGATCTACGCATATGACTAGAAGCAGATCTCTTCTTCATGACTACTCTTAAGGAAAGAAGGGATTTGTATCTTTTGGTAATGATGCTAAGGGTTACATCATCGGCAAAGGCTTTGTTTCAAATGGTGAAATAGGTTTGACGATGTCAACCATGTGGAGAATCTCAAGTATAATGTGTTGAGTGTCAGTCAAATGTGGGATAAAGGGCATGTTGCACTTTTCACTAGTCAGAACTGTTGAATTCTGTCTATCAATGTTTTGAATATGATTGACAAGATATTGGATGAACATACTCTCCTGAAAGCCAACAGGGTTGGAAGAGTATATGCCTTAGACTTATCAAAGAAAATTGATCTAAAAGGCCATCCATGTATGTTCTCCAAGGCCTCTCCTCAGGAATCTGAGCTTTGGCATAGAAGGCTTGGTCATGTGAATCTTAGAAACATGAACCAGCTGATCCTTCATGGGTTAGTGAGAGGTCTGCCATTAAAGGAGTTCAAATATGATGACAACTGCTCTGCTTGTTTAAAAGGAAAGCAACATAAAGTATCATTCCCTCTAATAGAAGAACCAAAGTCCACTACCTGCTTGCAATTACTACATGTGGATCTTTTTGGTCCAGTAAGAAGATGAGTATGGCAAAGAAAAAATATTGTCTTGTAATTGTGGATGATTATTCCAGATTTGTATGGACCTTCTTCTTACATTCAAAAGATGAGGCTGGTCAAATTATCATCTACTTTGTGTTGCATGTGGAAAAGCAGTATTCTCTTTCTGTCAAGTGTGTGAGGAGTGATAATGGAACAGAGTTAGAAATCACACACTTGATGAATTTTATTTCTCTAAGGGGATCAAGAGGCAGTTTAGCATTCCTAGAACTCCTGAACAAAATGGAGTGGTGGAGAGAAAGAACAGGACCCTTATTGAAGCTGCAAGGTCAATGTTGGCTGATTCTGGTTTGCCACTAACCTTTTGGGCTGAAGCTGTTAACACAGCTTGTTATGTACAAAATAGAGTATTGGTAAATCAAAGGTTGATGAAGACTCCTTATGAAGTGTTACATCATTTGGCTCCTCTGATTTCCTTCTTTAGAGTATTTGGGTGTCCCTGTTATATTCTCACACAAAAGATCCACTTCAGAAGTTTTAATCAAAGGTGATGCAGGGTACTTTGTTGGGTATTCTCTACTTGCAAGGCATACAGAGTTTTTAATTGCAGATCAAAGATTGTAGAAGAAACCTTGCATGTAAAGTTTAATGAATCTCCAAGGAGAAAATCCCACAAAATCCTGTGGAGTTATTTGATCTGGACATACTGCAATATGTTCTGTATCAGCCTCCAAATGTTGCAGGTTCTGTGAATCTATCATCTTCTGCAACATGTTATCCATCTGTTGGTATCAATGCAAGTTTTAGTGATCAACTGCCTGAGTCTACTAAACTTGATGTTCATGTAGCTTCAACAGTTCCATCCATAACAAATGCTGATGAGATCTCTGAATCCTCTACTTTATTTGAATTTTCATCTCATTCTAGGTTTCAAGAATCTGGATCACCATCTGTTGCTGCTGAATCACCTACAAACACTTGCATAGATCTTATTGAGTATCAAGAACTAAAGAATCATCCCATGTCTCAGATCATTGGTGACATCAATGCTGGGGTTTCAACTAGAAGTCAATTGTCCAACTTTTGCTTCTATGCTCTCTTCATCAGTCAGCAAGAGCCAAAGAATTATCATATGGCATTAAGAGACAATGGATGGGTTGAAGCTATGCAACTTGAGCTTCTTCAGTTTCAAAAGCAGCAAGTGTGGGAACTGGTTCCTCTTCCCCAGGTAAGTGTGCAATAGCACTAATAGGTGTTTAGGAATAAAACTGATGAAAAAGGCCAAATTGTCAAGAACATGGCCAGACTGGTTGTACAGGGGTTTTCACAAGAAGAGGTATTGATTATGATGAAGCCTTTGCCCCTGTAGCCAGACTAGAAGCTATCAGATTGTTTTTATAGCTTATGCTGCTTTTCATAATCTTAAAGTTTTTCAAATGGATGTCAAAAGTGCATTCTTATATGGTAAAATAAAAGAAGAAGTTTATGTGTGCCAACCACCAGGTTTTGAAGATCATAAACATCCAGATTGGGTGTATAACCTTGATAAGGCTCTTTATGGACTAAAACAAGCACCTAGAGCCTGGTATGAAACACTGTCAAACTTTCTTCTTCAAAATAATTTCACTAGAGGCTCCATAGATAAACCTTGTTCATTAAGAAAGTAGGAATGCATAAGCTCCTTGTTCAAATTTATGTTGATGATATTATTTTTGCATCCTCTGATCCATAGTTGTGTGATGCCTTTACTAAGTTGATGCAACAAAAATTTGAAATGAGTGCCATGGGAGAATTACAGTTCTTTCTGGGGTTGCAATCAAACAAAAGGTTGATGGAACTTTCATTCATCAGTCAAAATATACAAAGGATTTGTTGGAAAATTTTGATTTACAAAACTGTAAGTCCTGTTCTACTCCCATGTGCAGCACCACACAACTGGATGTTGATCAGAAAGGTAAAGCAGTTAATAAAACTCTTTACAGATGGTTCCTTGATGTATCTTACAGCTTCTAGACCAGACATTATGTTTGCAACTTGTGTTTGTGCTAGATTTCAGGCTGCACCTAAAGTATCCCATATGATTGCAGTCAAAATGATCTTTAGATATTTGCAAGGAACTCAATCTCTAGGACTTTGGTATTCCACTGGGCACTCTTGCAAATTAGTTGCTTTCTCTGATAGTGACTATGCCGGGTGTAAATAACCAGAAAATCCACCTCTGGTGGATGCCAATTTCTAGGCAACTGTTTGGTTTCTTGGCAGAGTAAGAAACAAACCTCTGTTGCTACATCCACTGCTGAAGCAGAGTACATTGCTGCTGCAAGTTTTACATCTCAGGTACTCTGGCTTCAGAATCAATTACTGGATTATGACATTACAGAGACTAAGACTCCTTTACTAATGGATAGTGCTTCAGCTCTTTGTATTGTTAAGAATCCTGTCCAGCATTCTAGGACCAACATATTGAGATCAGACATCACTTTATCAGGGATTGTTATGAAAAAGGTCTGATTGATCCAAAGTTTGTTCCTAGTGCTTATGAGCTTGCAGATATATTTACTAAGCCTTTGGACAGTGCAACTTTTCAAAATCTTATGCTAAGCTTGGTATGCTGCAGCTTGAATAAATTTTAATAGAAAACACAGTGCGTTTTAAGCATCAACAGAAGCTACAGTGCATTTCAAGCATCAGCAGAAGCTACAGTGTGAAAGTTAATTAAATTTGTCCATTCGTAGATTGGTAAACTACGGATGAGCCAATACTATGAAATTTCATAGATTGGTAGCCTATGAAAATTTAAGTTATATTTAATCAGTAGAACTTTTTAAGTCATCCACAGATGATATACATAATCTGTAGATAATCTGCGGAAGAACTGAGAACTACGGATGTAACATCCGCCATTTTTCGAGATAATACCCAACCCGAACTTATTTTAAGTTTTTTATTATTAAATTATGTAATCAACTTGTAATAACTTAGGAATTTATAAATAATTATTTTTATAAAGATATAAAGTTTATTAATCATTTTACGATATGTAACTGGACGGAAAGGTTTACTAAAATTTATTAAGTTATAAGATGAATTCAAATAAATTTATACAACCTTATAGGTAATTATGAATTTTAATTATTAAGTAAAAATAAATAATCAAGTTATAAGGTTTACAAGCTTATAAGAGTTTTAAAGATTAATAACTAATTAATTTGATTTATTGTTCAAATTAGTTTGTATAAGTCTAGGGTTTACTTTGTAATTTCCAATTTTAATTTAAAGGTTTTTACATGAAATAATAATAAACCTAAACATCAGGGACCAAAGATGTAACTTTTCAAATCAAACCCCCCTCTCACCGTCGACCTCCTTCCCCTTGTCTTCGGCCACCCTCGGCCGAACTCCGGCGACTCCCCAAACCACCTATAACCCCCAAATTTTATGACATAATCGATGCTAATCACTGCTAGGAACCATTTCGAACCTTAGTGGCACTTCAATTTGACTTAAAATGGACAGTTGAACTCTTAACCGACCACCGTTAATCCCTAAAGCTGTTCAACAACAAAAACTTGATAATTACACAATCAATTGAACTATAACCAATCTTTTAACCATTCCTAAACTACTAATAGACACAATTTCATCCAAAACACGCTTAATAATCACCAATGAATCACATATACTTTGCGACCTGCAACCGTACCATTCGTCAACACCGAGCGACTTTAGTTGAAATTGATAGAGGGCTTTCAATCATCGAGTCCATTAGAAGCTTCCTGTGCAACAAATTTGGGTATCATCAACATTTGCATCATGCACCCTACACTACCCAGGTCGCGATTGTTCTTCAACCAGTGCTATCGAATTCAAACAACTTTCGGGTAAATTAAACACATACATATACTCGAATTTACAATGGGAATCAAAGCCCCATGTTTATTCCAGTAATCGTTATCGTTTTGTTGATCGGTTTTGGATTCAATCATTTTAGGGTTCTTGGTGATTTGAGGGTTATTTGAATAAATGTATTTAAATTTTATAGCGGGATTTGTAACAAGTTTGAGCTCTGGCCCAACTGGTTACAACAACTACCTTATACACAAGGGACCCGGGTTCGACCCAGGGTACCCTCATCCCTTTTAATCATTAGATTTTTAAGTTCTTTTTAATTACATAAAGTTTTAACATATTGTTTAGTTAGAATTATAATTACCTTGTTAACTAAAATATTTCAGAAATTATTAAATTAATTTTTAAAAGTTTTATAAACTTATAACCCATAAATTTAATAAACTTTTAAAGAATAAAAGGCTATAAAAATATTATTAAGTCTTTTATATATTACAAATATTTTATAATCCAACTTGGATTATTTCTGAACACTTCAAACGTACATATTACAAATACTTTAAATGTTTAATCATATAAATGATTATTTAAATAAATATTTTAATAATTAATTATCCATCTAATCATGTTATATCATATTTAGTTAATATTCTCTAAATTTTTATTTAAACTCTTGAAACCTATAAAATAATATATTATACTTTTAAATAATTTAGTAAAATCTTGTATTATAAGATATTTATAATAAATAATTTTAAAAGTTCAAAACTTTATAAAATGATTTGAAATAATTTTAAACTCATTTAAATAAGTATTTAATTAATTATCTTTATCAAATTTTAATAATTATTTATTAAATTAATTATCTCTTTTCACACATTATACTTAATCTTTATTAAATCGATAAATTATTTTATTGAATCATTTTTAATTATTACTGGTCTTAATTGATTTATACCATCTTTATTAAACCAAAACGTAAACGATTCATTATTTTATTTAATTATTTAAACCCCCAAATTCCAATTGAAACCCTAGTTCACGTCTAGTTGTTAATCTTATTATCGAACATAATCTTGAAATATATACGCTTAGGCAACTTGTAAGAGAATCATTGGAGACTCGTTTAAATTCTTATCATCACCTTGTATATATCATGTGAGTTTCTCCATGCCCGTTTTTACTTTTTTTACACCTTTTAGGGTGAAACATGTTAACCTTATAAACTTACACTTGTAAACATCTTAATACCTGTAAATGCATATGCAATTCATTTTTACCTTTTGTCATGGTTATTTCTATTATTGTAAAGTCTTATATGAGATACATATTTTGTTTACAATCATTAACTATTGCTAGCCTGTTGACGTATTAGATCTTTGGGTCTTACAAGCCTATTTGGTGCTAAAGCCAATGTATTGCCGGCTCTTGATGACGTATGCTTGTTCATCATGGGAACCAAGTACACTTAGCCAATCTTATAAACTTGTAATCAAGTCGAGGTTTGGTTGTAATTATGTGTGTTCTATAACCTTTCTAACTCATAACCATTGACCTAAATTGCTACTTGTAAACCTTTATATATATATATATTATATATATATATATATATATATAATATATATATATATATATAATATATATATATATATATATGTGTGTGTGTGTGTGTGTGTGTGTGTGTGTGTGTGTGTATGTGTGTTTAAACCGTGGGAACTCAGTGTAAAGCCCCGTTTCTGGGAAGCCTCACAGTTGGTTAATAATAGCATAAAATTAGTTTAATAACAAAACATTGCAGCAGATATAATTAGACATTCATTTATAACTTAGAAAACCATAATGTACTCATACATTTGCCCTTTAATTATAAACAAAACATAGTACTTGTTCTTAAATTACAATAAAAGATTTCATAAACAGGAATGCCATCTATAGCTCCCCAAGTAGCTCCGTGGTGCCATCCTCAGCATCAACATTTACCTGCCAACTATTATGCATAAAAGTCAGCTTTGCTGAGGGAGTTTTAGTTTTAGGTAAAAAGGAAAGTATAACTTTATCCTTCATATAATGACCATGCATACATAATACATAACACTTTCATCTTAATAAGCATGTTCATTATCTTTCTTTCTTTCATATCTTTCACTTCTTCATAAACGAGATTTGCACAAAGCAAGATCTCCATGTCGATCGACAACGAATGTCGATCCCTGTCGGTACACATCATCATGGTAGCTACCCCCGATAGTTGATCCACACTGCAAGGCACATAGCCTGCTCATGAATACGGATCAATCATCATACATCAGACTCATATAATTGAAGTCTATCATAGTGCTTGCAAGACTTTTTATCATCAAACGGGCCCGGGGGTAAGATTCATTAAGTATAATTTTCATTAATATCATCTTCCACTTTAATATATATAATACTTAATTTATTACGTACACAACATGCCAAGTACTAGTCATCATAAAACATAACCGATCCTCCTCGGGATAGCGGGGGTTCGGGGGCGGCAGCCCCTGACACCGGGGTCCTACGAGCGGCAGCCCCAAGTAGGGTCCAAGGGTAATGCCCCTTGTTGATTTAACTTAATTAGGCCTTAGACATCTAACTCTCAACGAATAAGAGGAACAAATTCCATCTTGACCACATACATTTTTCACAAACACCTCGTGTCATACCTGAACATACCCTTATGTACTGTCCACTATTTCAGGACAGTAAAGAATTAGCTCAAGGTATATACTTGGTGAATATCAAAACCCAATATGTATCTCAGGTCGGAGGATACCAAATGATATTCGCCTTTACTCAATTTACTGATGATCAATCAATAAGATTCCATGTAGTAAAATTTGAGATGCGGGTTAGTCCAATATTTGTATCCCACAAATATCTATGAACCTTGGTAGCAACCCATTGCTCTATATTCATCCTTATGAATATCAACCAATCCAAGTTCATAATAATCTTACCCTCACACTTGTTCCCACAAGTATGAATGACTACAGACATTTAGAGTAAACAATTTACTCATGGATTAAACATGCTGAATTGGAACATAACTGAAACATTATAACCAAATAATTGTATTCAAATAATAAAGAGTTCCACATATCCAAATACATTATTTACAGATCAAATCCAATCACTAGAATATCGAAGTCCCATGGCACAAGTATGACCTTCATGCTTTGCCTTTTCAAGGAGCTTCGTGAGAGGATCTACAATGTTCTGATCCGTGTGAACTTAGCGAATACATATCTTTCCCTTTTCAACTTCATCTCGTATGTAGTTGAATCTCCGCTCAATGTGCCTTGTCTTTTGATGAGCACGAGGTTCCTTGATTTGAGCAATCGCACCCTCGTTATCACAAAAGATCTCTAGGGGGTCCTGAATGGAAGGGACAACCCCCAGATCGGTAATGAATTTCTTCAACCATGCAGCTTCTTGAGCTACCAATGAGGCGGCAACGTATTCTGATTCTGTAGTTGATAGAGCCACCACATCCTGCTTGGAGCTCTTCCAAGAGACCGCTCCTCCGTTCAGAATGAAAATATATCCCGATTGTGATCGAGAATCATCACGATCGGTTTGGAAACTCGCATCCGTGTAACCTTTTACAACGAGTTCCTCATCACCAGATCCATAGATTAGGAACATATCTCTTGTCCTCCTTAGGTACTTAAGTATGTTCTTAACAGCAATCCAATGACTATTTCCAGGATTTTGCTGGTAACGACTTGTCATGCTTAAGGCGCATGACACGTCCGGTCGAGTGCATATCATTGCATACATATGGATCCAATAGCAGATGCGTATGGGATTGCCTTCATTTTATCTTGCTCATCCTTTGAGCTAGGACATTGAGTCGTACTTAATATCGTTCCTCTTTGAATAGGTACGGTACCTTTCTTAGAGTTCTCCATCTTGAACCTTTTCAAGATTTTATCAATATACGCACTTTGATTTAAACCAATCAACCGCCTTGATCTATCCCTATAGATCTTTATTCCTAGAATATAGGCGGCTTCTCCAAGATCCTTAATGGAAAAACAACTTCCAAGCCAGGTTTTTACACCTTCCAAGGTTGGAATGTCATTTCTAAATAGTAGTATGTCATCAACATACAATACTAGGAAAGTTACTATGCTCCCACTAGCCTTCTTATACACACAAGCCTCATCAGCGTTTTTGATGAAGCCAAATTTCTTTACCTCCTCATCAAAATGATGATTCCAGCTTCTCAACGCTTGCTTCAATCCATAGATTGATTTCTTTAACTTGCATACTTAATTGGATGTTTTGGATTGACAAAACCTTCAGCTGAACCATATAGACATCTTCCTCAAGATATCCATTTGGGAAAGCGGTTTTGACATCCATTTGCCAAATCTCATAATCATAATGAGCAGCTATGGCAAACAATATCCTTATAGATTTTAGCATCGCAACAGGTGAGAAGGTTCATCATAATCAACCCCTTGGGTTTGAGTGAAACCCTTTGCTACAAGTCTAGCCTTGTAAGTATCCAAGTTCCCATGCATATCGGTTTTCTTCTTAAAAACCCATTTGCTTCTAACTATTTTGGAGTTAAGAGGTGGAACAACCAAGTCCCATACTTGATTGCCATGCATGGATTGCATCTCAACGCTCATGGCCACGAGCCATTTGTCACAATCTGAATTGGACACTGCATCATGGTATGTGGTTGGTTCATCTGAATCTACCACATAGCATCCATCCATGAAAAATCCTTATCTTTCAGGTGGATTACTAGTTCTACCACTTCTGCGAACGTTTTGTGTGTATTGATCAACCATTGATCATCTTCAACATCCTCATGTTGAGTGCTAGTTTCAACCAAACGTGCATAGGATGTGGTTCTTGATCCTCCTCAAGATCCACTGTTCTACTGCTAGTTCCTTCCATGAGGAACTTTGCTTCTAAGAACTCACCCTTTCTGGCAACAAACACCTTTTGTTCCAGTGGATCATAGAATAATATCCCATAGAATCTCTAGGGTATCCAACAAAGATACACTTGGTGGATCGGACTTCCAATTTGTTTGGGGTGGGAGTCTTAACATAAGCCTCACAACCCCAGACCCTTAAGTATGATAGGGATGGAACTCTTCCATGCCATATCTCAAAAGGTGTCCTTTCTACCTTTTTGGTTGGGGCCATATTTAGAATACGGACTGCAGAGAGCAAAGCGAAACCCCAAAATGATAGAGGTAATGTGCTTCTAGCCATCATAGATCGGACCATATCCAATAAGGTTTGATTCCTCCTCTCAGACACACCATTATGTTGTGGTGTTCCAGGTGGAGTGAGTTGTGAGACAATCCTACAATTCCTAAGATGATCTTGAAAAGCATCACTTAGGTATTCACCTCCTCTATCGGTGCGGAGAACTTTAATCGACTTGTTGAGTTGATTTTCCACTTCATTCTTGAAGATTGTGAACATTTCAAAAGCTTCATCTTTGTGCCTCAATAAGTACACATACCCATAGCGACTATAATCATCGGTAAAGGTAATGAAGTATCTTTCACCATTCCTAGTCATTGGCTTAAAGGGACCACATACATCCGAATGTATGATTCCTAATAAATCTTTTGCCCTTTCGCTAGTTCCACTAAAGGGTGCCTTAGTCATTTTACCTTGTAAACAAGATTCACATACATCAAATGAATCACATTCATTCACTTTTAAAAGACCATTCTTTTGAAGTGTTTGTATACGTTTCTTGTTTATATGACCAAGACGACAATGCCAAAGATAGGTATCACTCAAATCTAACTTGAGTTTCTTGGTGTTAGTATGGTACAATGAACTATTTAAAGCATTTTCATGAACCATTCATAAATACCATTAATGGGTATAGCTTTAAAATAGAACATATCATTTAAAGAAACATGAATATCATTTTCAATAAAAGATAATACATAATCATAAAGTCTTAATTGGGATACAGAATAATGTTCCTAGTCAAACTAGGAGCATACAAAACATTCTTCAAAATAACATCCAAGCCACTTGGAAGTTTCAAGATGTAGTCCCCACGAGCTTCAACTTGGACGTTGGTTCTATTGCCCATGAAGAGGCTAACATCCCCTTGATTGAAGTCCCTACTTCTTTTGAACCCCTGCAACAAATTGCAAATATGAGTTCCACATCCGGTATCTAATACCCATGTGTTTGAAGATGTAACATTAAGATCAATATGAATCATGTATATTGTACCTGAGGTCTGTCCGGCATCCCTCTTGGCTTTCAACTCTTGGAGATGAACAGGACAATTTCTTGCCCAATGTCCAATCTCCCCACACTTGAAGCATGGGTCATTGTTAGCAACCTTTTGCTTCTTCTCTTGCGGTTTGGGTGGCACCCTTGCCACCCCTTTCCCCATACGGGTCCGTTACCCTTGGCAACCTTTGCTTTGGGTGCAGGATGAGGCCTTTTCTTGTTCCCACCTTCATTGATGGTGAGAACGGGTAAAGCCCTTTTACCCATGGCCGCCTCGGCCGCTTTCAGCATTGAGTGAAGCTCACCAATGCTTTTGTCCCAAGCATTCATGTTGTAGTTCAACACGAATGTCTCGAACTTCTTGGTAAGGCCATTGAGGATCAAATCCGTGGCCAATTCCTTCGAGACAGGACAATTAAGCCTCTCGAGGTGGTCCATATGACTTTTCATCTTAAGTACATAAGATGAAACAGATTGGTTGTCGTCCATACGACATGCATGGAGTGCTCGAACCGTTTCGAAGCGCTCAACCCTTGCTTGCGTTTGGAACGTTTCTTTCAGCTGGGTTATCATGTCATATGCTCCGTGATGTTCATACTCCTTTTGGAGATCCGGAGTCATGCTCGCTAGCATGAGACAAGACACTTGGACAGAGTCCTCAGTGTACTTGAGCCAATCGTTGTAGGCCTCCTCATCATCCTTAGTAGGTTGATCGGGGATAGGGTCGTCTAAACCATATGATCTTCTCTCTTGCCTGAGAACGATTCTCAAGTTTCGATACTAATCAATAAAGTTGTTATGATTTAGACGTTCCTTTTGGAGGATTGCTCGTAATGATTGGTTTGACGTGGATGAGTTATCGTGATTATCATTATTGGTGGCCATCTACAAAATTTAACAAAGATCTATTTTAGTATTTTCGATATTGTTATTTTTAATAATTAATGCCTTTTAAGGTCATTTTTATATTAAAGTCTAGAACCCAACATTACATTTAATTATGGTTAGGTGACCTTTATCCCACGATTTAAATTAATAAGGTGGTCAACGTTTGACGATTGCAACCATTTGCAACTTCTAGAAATATGGGATTGACTTGAAACATCATATGTAAAGTCGGCATGTTAATCCCACCAACACCATTTGGAAACCACACCGTAGGTGATCCATTTGACATGGTTTGCAAATCAAGATACCCTACTTACACCTACGTGTGAGTTTGCCAAAATAAGTGGTTAGGTGACCTTTATCCCATAATAAGGCATTCTCACCTCAAGTCACAAGTTCCCTCAAAATGGTTAGGTGACCTTTATCCCACTAAGAGTTCCCAAGTCACTCATGTGTTGTGTAAAAGGACGGTGTAGATCTTGTTTAAAATATTAGAGATTTCATAATACAAGTTTTAGAAAACTCTATGTACTTGTATTTGCATGCTTTCAAATACAAGGTGCCCTATGGTCCTTTGATTAAAACCGATTTTTAACCTTTAAAAAACATTAAATCAATTTAATAACCTTTTATTACCTTTTAATGATAAAGAACCATTAATTTTCAGCTTGTTAAGTATGTTAATAAGTTTGTAATCCATGTCAAGATTTCAACCATAGTCACACTTGTTTGCCATCACAAGTGTCATCATAAGGTCTTTTCTAAGGGTTGAATCAACACAAAATTGAGGTCATCTTAGACCCCCACTTGAACTTGCATCCATATGCTTCAAGTTCCATGTCTTTGATGTCCATCTTTGGGTCTTGATCTTGTCATCTTCCTTTTACAAAATTGTATCCTAATACATTTTTCTAATAAAAGAAATGCACCTAATTTATTAATTAAATAACCAAATGAACAAATAATTACAACCCAAATAATAAACACAAATATACAACCCAAATGAAAGAATAAAACCAACCATACCAATCATCCAAATCAAAAGGCCAAAGGCTAGGTTATGCACACTAACAACCAATGATCATATCATCCAAACATATAATGGAACCCCACTTAAAACCACCAAATTTCAGCCAACATAAACAGAAATTTTTGGGTTTTAAACATTGTCCAAACAATCAACACTCATAATATGTATATCTTTCAATGTCTAATCACTAGCATGTGTGATATGACCTTGAAAGTTGGGGAATCCTTCAAACAAAAAAAGCAGCCCAAAATCAGCCTATAATAAGTTGATTATACATCTTTAAAACCGATTTTAAAGACAAGGAACAAGCAAGTTATCCACATAACCGGCTCTAGATGCCATTGTTGGGTTTGATAGAACACAAAGAAAACAAGTTCAACCTTTTAAACTTTCTGAAAAACACAGCGGAAGTATAGAATTATAACATGTTTATAATCTGAAAAATCCATGTTCTTAATGATGTTTTAAGATGAAAAACAAACCCAAATCAAAAGGATCTTAAATATGTGAATGAACAAGCTATGAACACAAGTTAAGCAACATAAAATCACAGCTTCAATGAGCTGTGATTACTACCTTATTCCAGCCAAAATTCTCGACCAAGAAAGGGTTGAAAATGCTTGTGAATAGGCCAAGACTCCAAGGAAGAAGCCCTCAAGCTTGTATACCCCAAGCCTCCTTGCAATCACCTTCTTGTTAGGAAGATTCACCACCAAAAAGCTTCAAAAACCCTCTAAAACAAGCTGCTAGAACCGTGGGTATTTTGAGAGAGAGGAGAGAGCTTTTTCATCTATTGCATGTCAAGAGATTGAATTGAGATGATCAATGAACAAGACTTGTTAATGTGTGTTATGTTCAAGGAAAAAGGTCCAATCCCCTAACAAGGGGGGCGGCCGAAATTTTCTTTCAAAAAGGGTTTCCCCCCCTTTTCGATTGAACACATACACATAAGTAAAAGTCTTGTAACTAGACATACAATTAACCATTTAATTGTATGTACAAGTTATATAACTTATACAATTAATCATTTAACTTATAAGTTATAATCTCTCATTATTATTTGGTGTCATCTAACCAATTTAAATAACACATCAAATAATATTATTGAACAAAATATTCTAATAAGTTGTTCTCTCTCATATGCAACTTATTTAGAAAACCCATTTTCTAAATTGGTGTAAACATTTAATTGCATGATCATATCATCAATTGAATATCAATTGGTGTTTGCTAAGCTTGTTATTGGGTATAACCCGACTGGATCATAACGTACTAACCACATCAATATTCTATGTGTCTTGGGCACACAGAATCCAACACCAACTACAAGACTCAAATCAAGGATCTGATATCCAAATTGTCTGAGGCTCAAGCCCAACTTGTCACTGTTGAGGCTCAGGCCAGGAAGCATGCTATCTCTGAGCAGAACTTCCAAGCTATTCTTGCATCATCCTCCCATTCCAAACTCTGTTATTAAAACAAAGGAGGGTTGGGAACAATGAAATTGCTCCACCATATTCCTATGAGTCTATTAGACAACCTAGATGCGGTACTGAAGAGCAAGAGGTTCCAATTACTGACCCTTCCTTTCAAGAGTTGAAGGATGAGGCACCAATAGTGGCCACCACAGGGAAGGAACGGGTAGATGTACCCATCACCTCCTGTGAAGATCAAATCCTAACCACTAAAGCTAGAAGAAGCAGAGCTAAAGCTGCTAGGAAAACTGCTAAGAAAGTGGCTGAATCCAAACTGAAAATTGACCCCAAGCAGAAGGGTGTCTTTATCTCAGCTGGATTCCAAGTGTTAGGTACTTCTGATTCAGGAAAGGAATGTAATACCGGCATTTCTATCCTACCAAAGGATCAGAAGTTAAAGGGAAAAGTTGCTGACGAAGAAAGGAAAACCAAGAAACAGCAACCCTCACTTTCCTAAAAGACTAACATTGCATGCATCTTGTGTGGCCAGCAAAATCACATGGCAAAAGATTGTTACTACAATCCTGCAAGCACACATTATGCAAATAATGTTAGAAAAGAAGGAGTCAGGGAAGGTTTCACATTTGGACCCTTCCATATGGTTCAAGTGTTGAAGAAGGGAAAGCTAGTTTCCAAAGCCAAGTTGCTTTCGGAAGAAACTCCTTCTTCCGAAAGGAAAATGGCTTCAGAAGCAAAAGCTATTAAGGTTCAGAAGAACAAGAAAGCTCCCTTGAAACCATCCGAAAAGAAGACTGCTTCGGAAGAAAAGGTGGTGAGGACTTCTTCCGAAAAGAAAGAAGCTTCGGAAGAAGACCATGCTACAAAAGCTTCAACAAGCTCATCCACCAAAATCAGCCAAAGGGTGGATTGGAAGATCAAGGAAGATGCTGTAGCCCAAACCTCTTCTTCAAGGACCTCTATTGAACCCCCATGCATATCATTTGGCTCACTCATGTCATTATCCATGGAAGAACCCAAGACCAGCAAGGCTTGGGATTCCAAACAAAACTGAAATCTCATCTTATGTGTAGGAACATCCATTTGACAAGACCAATAATGTATGGATTATAGATAGTGGATGCTCCAGGCACATGACAGGGAACAGATCTCTACTTCAATAGTTTCAGAACTATGATGGAGGTCCTGTCCAATTTGGAGGTGAGGCCGGAGGATATATTTCTGGCAGAGGGAGTATATCCAATGGTAAGTTAAAAGTTGACAAAGTCCATTTTGTCAAACAGCTTGAACATAATCTGTTAAGTGTTTCTCAATTATGTGATCAAAAGCACCAAATGCTATTCACAGAACATGAGTGCATGATCCTCAAACCAGGGATGACAATTCCTCCGGAATTGGTGCTTCTTAGATCTCCCAGGAAAGGGGATATGTACAAGCTTGATATGAACAATGCTTCCCCAATGGGTGACGTATCATGCTTTCTTTCCAAAGCTAATAGTGATGAGTCGACACTATGGCATAAACGTATGTGTCATGTAAATTTTAAGACAATGAATAAATTGGCTAAAAATAACTTGGTACATGGTTTGCCTAAAAAGGAGTTTTTTTGCAAAGACAACTGTGTTGCATGCCTAAAAGGGAAACAACACAGGACATCTCATAATTCTAAATGTGTTAACTCTATCACTACTCCATTGCACTTATTGCACATGGATCTTTTTGGTCCCACAAGTATAATGAGCATTGGAAGGAAATCATATTGCCTTGTGATAGTTGATGATTTTACAAGATTCACATGGGTATTCTTTTTAAGAACTAAAGATAAAACTGCTGAAACATTAAAATCTTTTATTCTTAAAATAGAAAATCAAATTGATCGCAAGGTTAAAATAATTAGATGTGATCAAGGGACTGAGTTTAAGAACTTCGTTCTTGACTCATTCTGTAACTCAAAAGGGATTGCCGGATAATATAGTGCTCCCAGAACTCCTCAACAAAATGGTGTTGCTGAGAGGAGGAATAGAACACTTATTGAGGCTGCTCGAACTATGTTAGCTGATTCAAAGCTACCTCTAACATTCTGGGCAGAGGCAGTCATCACTACATGCTATGTGCAGAACAGAGTTCTTGTAGTTAAGCCACATGGAAAAACCCCTTATGAGCTATGGAACAAGAGGCCACCGTAAGGTCCTTTGGCAGCAGGTGTACCATACGTAACACAAAGGACAATTTGGCAAAATTTGCTGAAAAGTCAGATGATGCTATCTTTGTTAGATATTCTTCTAGCTCCAAAGCTTACAGAGTATACAACATTAAGAACAACAATTTGAGGAGTCATCCAATATAGTTGTTAATGAGCACACTCCTTGTGTTAGGGGGAATGGACCTGATCACATCTTTGATTTAGAATTGTTTCCAAACTATTCTAAACCCTCTTGTGAGAATGTTTCAGTTGGGATAGGTGCTCAAAATGATGCTGATGCTACTGCTAATGATCAGCTGTTTGAGCTTCCTAGGCCTAGACCAAATTCTCCAAGTGCTGCAATACATCAAGCTTCCACTATTCACTGATCCGATAGTTTAACTATATCAAGGAATAGTGAAGCCTTAACAAGTGAATCACCTACTGAGCCTCAAAACTCATCAGGTGATCCACCACAACATCAGGCAGAAGGAGGTAGTATTTTGAAGGAGCAGGCAACTGTTAATACTATTCACAGCCAACTATTGATGATGTTTCTCATTCATTTAATCAATCCTCATTGAATGACTTTGAAATAGCAGCTGGACAGAGTGTTCTAGTTCCTGAGCAGAATATGTCTAACTTGGATCTATCTCTGCAACTGGAAGTGATTCCTCGTCTTAGGATTCACAACACTCATCCAACTGAGAACATCATAGGGAATGTCTCTGAGGGTGTGAGAACAAGAGGACAGACTCATAAAGGGAATGTCTGCTTGTACTCATGCTTTCTATCTCAGATGGAACCCAAGAAGGTAGAAGATGCCTTGAAAGATAGTAGCTGGCTTGAATCGATGCAAGAGGAACTGCTTCAATTCAAGAGACAGAAGGTATGGAACCTATGTCCGCTACCATATAGTCAAGTACCTATAGGCACCAAATGGGTTTTCAAAAACAAGAGAGATGATAGAGGCTTGATCATCAAGAATAAGGCAAGACTTGTAGTTCAAGGATACACTCAAGAGGAAGGAATAGATTATACTGATGTCTTTGCACCAGTTGCAAGACTTGAGGTAGTTAGGATCTTCCTTGCTTATGCTACATCCAAGGACTTCACAGTATACCAACTTGATGTCAAGTGTGCATTTCTATATGGGGATATAGATAGGGAAGTCTATGTATGCCAACCTCTAGGATTTGAAGATCCACAGCACCCCAACTATGTGTGCAAATTGGATAAAACTCTATATGGGCTGCCCCAAGCACCTAGGTTATGGTATGAGACTTTGTCTCAGTTTCTTCTGAAGAATGGCTACACTAGAGGTACCATTGATAAGACTCTCTTCATCAGAAAATCTGGAAAGGACATTTTGCTCAGAATTTCCTACCAGTTCTCTTGTAGAACTTTTGAGATCTGATATTAATCAAGGCCATTTGGCTCAGAATTTCCATCTTTTCTAAGTCATCATCAGCAATACCCTTTAAATCATCCATAATGAAACACAAATTGTCACTATTACAGCCTGACTAACTGTCAACACTATCAAATGCATGATCTGAACTGTTTGAGGAGAAATCTATATGCTCATCATAATTGCTTTCTGATGCAGCATATTCTGACTCATGACCACCAAGGCAGTGTTCCCTGGTACAAAGTCACCAGTGAGCTTTCCTGATGATGCCAGTTTCCTTTTCTACTCTATCTCTCTTTCAAATGTAAGCAGTTTCCCATGGAGTTGGGTGAGAGATAGACTATCCAGATTTGCACTGGAGCGTAGGACAATGGTATATGTGTCCCATCTCTCAGGTAGTGATCTGAGGAATCTGTTGTTCATCTGACTATTAGTGTATTCATGTTTGACCATTTTCAGCTCAGAGATCAAACAGGAAAAACGCTCAAACTGTTGAGTGAGTGACTCACCCTTCCTATGAGAGAATGTCTCATATTGTTGGGCAAGATTTCTCTGTTATTTGCTAAGACCTCATCTGTTCCACCAAATTGTTCCTTCAATGCATTCCAGAGGTCATGAGCAGTTTCATGATGCATAAGCCCAGAATAGATTTCATTCGGCAGTGCCATGGCTAGAATTCCATGCGCTTTAGCATCAATCTCAAACAGTTTTTGATCCTCATCTGAGTATTGTTCCTTCTTCTTTGGAACCATTTGGTTGGTTTCCAAATTGTTCACCATAGGCTTGTGTGGACCATGTACCACAGATGTGCAACAACCTGAACTGTTAACAGACAGGTGATGAAGCATTCTTCGTTGCCATATGTTATACTCAGTCCTAACCAGCATCGGAGGCTTGGTTGAGGAACCGGTATTGTGAGGGTCATTAGAAGGAGTAGTCATTCTCAGATTCAACCAAATTCAATTCAGATTTTACTGATTTAGTGCAAAACACAACGAACTCAATATGAACCAAGAGAAAACTCAAAGCAGATAAACGAAAGCAGCAGAAATTCAATGATCTATAACCAATTCTTGCAATATGCTAATTCATCAAGCTTAGATATCAAATAGTAGTTTCAATGATCAATTGTTAGATCGATCAATGATTAACCTTGCTCTGATACCATTTGTTAGGATCAGTGATCTAAGTTTGATTGATTAGAGAGTATTGCAGTGGAATTCGAACAATGATTTAAACAATTCACAAGAACACAATTGATATTCAATGTCATAGTAAATGGTTATAGAAAAAGAGTATTCTACAAAAGAGATATTTCATTCATATGCTTTCGTGGTGGCTCAATATCACACTTTACAATTAGGTCAACATTCCTTATATAGGATATGTGACATCTGCTGATGTCACTTGATAGTGACATCTAATAGAATTATTCAAACTACTGAAAGTATGCAAACTACTGAGAATGTTCTCAACTACTGATTACATCTCAAAGAATGCTAAGTACAAGAAACATAAAACTACTGAAACTAAACTACTGAAACTATAACTACTGAAAAGTAAATTACAAGTACTGAAAGGAAACCATCACAACTACTGAAGTTGATAACTTCAGCTGTTGTGACAACTACTGATCATTTTGGTCTTCAGTCTTTGTTCTTCAGACTTTGTTCTTCATACTTTTACTTTCAGACTTTGTCTTTAGCTGATAGCTTCAGACATTGTCTTCAGTACTTTACTTTCAGACTTTGTCTTCAATAGTAGTCTTCAGTTCTTGTCTTCAGACTTTGTCTTCAGTACTTTACTTTCAGACTTTGTCTTCAATAATAGTCTTCAGTTCTTGTCTTTAGACTTCGTGATCAGCTGATGTCTTCAGCTGTTGTGATCTTCTTCAGCAGTTGTAATGTCTGTGGGACTTAGAGGTTTTTCTGATCAGGCTCATTGTTCTTTTGGTCCAACACGTTATACCTCCAGTATCTGCCTCCATGGGAGACATAGCTGAGTCAGCCAGGTTTCACCAGGACTTTATACCTGGTGAGGAGGAAGAAGAGTCAGACGAGGAGCCACTGACTAGGATTGTGGGAAACAAAGTCGTTCCCACAGAACGTGGACTCCAGGCGGTTGGTGAACACCCCAGTGGATCTGGAGAGACTGTCGCTGACCCGACCTATGCTCCAGAGCCATCCAGCCGTATCTTAGGGGGAGCATCCACCTCGACTGGGTCGAGGAAGAAGAGGATGGCTCAGCCCCATGGGATGAAGAAGAAGAAGAAACGGCTCAGCTTTATCACCACCACAGCACCCACTACATATACCATACCACCCACTACCTCAGCCTCCACCAAAACCACCTCTACAGCTACAGCCACCACCACGACCACCTCCACAGCAACCACTACCTTTCCCACACCCCCTACCACTACATATATCCCATCCACCACTATATCATTCACACCTACATCACCACCACTATCATCTAGACCTAACCCATCTTCACCACTGCCACCACTACTACCACTAGCCACCAAGATGGGCCATCATCACATCCCACCCACCTATATGGATCATCTCTACCTCCCATTGGAGTAGAGGAACAGCAATCAGCGCTGAACCGTATGGTGATGCACTTGTTAGCAGCCAATGACGAGAAGACTGCGCAGATTCGTCAGTTGGCAGATCTCACAACTGAACAGTCCCAGCAGATCTCTCAGCAGGCTCAGCTGATTGAGCAGCAAGCACAGCAAATGGCTGCTCAGAGTGAAGAGATTGCCCAACTCCAAGAGCATAGAGTCATATCAAAAAAGAAGATTGAGGAGTTGGAGGATGCTATAAAGTCTATCATGCTCAAGCTCAAAGGAACTAAAGATGACCCTCTGAAGATAAAGGAAGGAGATGGTGATGAGGGTGTAGATGATGATGAGGATGAAGAGGAAGAGAGTGATGATGATGAAAGGGATGAGGAAGAAAGAACAAAGGCCAGGCAGGAGGATGATGATGATGAAGGAGGAGATGCAGCTGCATCAGCCTCAGCTCAGGGTCAAGAAAGAAGATCAAAGAGAAATCAAGACCAACTAGCTTCCTCTTTGGCCTCACCAAGTGATGATCCAGCAATTCAAGATAAAAGTATTGATTAGATGATTATGTATTTGATAGCCTTTGCACTTGAATCATGTATTAAACTTATGCATTTGATGTTTATATTAAGATTAATGTATTTCTGTCTTGATTATAACTAATGTTTGACGTGTTACATGTTTACAACAAGCAGATCCAAACTTTCAAAGGGACAAATTCGATGTTGCTCCCCTTCAGCAGATCAAGACTCAGCTAACTATGATTCTTGATCTGCAAGGGATTGTCAGAAGGTCGGTAAGTTATACCCCTGAAGAGGGGAAATTATTCACGATTTATGACATGAGCAACTAGCTGAGATCTTCAAGCTAAATCCCGATGAGATTGTGAAGGATGCTCCAACGTGCGACTCGAGAAGTGACGAAGAGCTCAATGGCGTTGATGAAATAGAGATAGAAGATGTCATTGCAGAGCACTACCCTTAGTATGTTGACAATGAGGGAAATATGGTCCCCAATCTGGGTGAATCCCTTGTCAGTGATACATTTGAGGTGTTAGACAAAATGGAGCAGGAGTCAGAGAAGAAAGAGGGATCGGCCCAAGCCTCAAATGATGATGTTGATGTTCGAAAGGCTGAATGGGCTGCCTGTTTTGAAGAAATTAGAGCCCAACGTGCTGCACCTAAACAGGACGCCTACACCAAACTCTACAGAGTCAAGAAACATCATAAGGTGTCAGGCAGGATTATGGCATGGGCATATTTTGATGACCTTAACGTTTATGCCGTTAAGAGGGAGAAGGGCATAGAGTACTTTAGATTTCCACATGATCTAAAGACTCTACCAGGTTTTGAGCTCAACCAGCTGGTCAAACTGAAGCTGTTGTATGCTGACACGAGAAAGATGTCAGGCTGGTTGGAGGCTGCCTTAAGGAGGAGTACCACACCAGGTGGGTTAACTTCAGACCCCAACAGCCTACAAGGTACATTAGAAGGTCTGAAAATGATGCCATTACTAGAAAGCCAAAGATAGTGTTGAAGTGGATTCCTCCGCGCACGATGTCAAGAATCCCACTCAGGGAAATGCCACAGGACTTCACTCCACACTTTAAGTGGTGGTACTACGATTGGAGGACAGGAGAAGCGGTCATAGTCCTAAACAAAGATGGCCAAATGGATACCATCAGGGTATTTGACCCAATGTGGCTCACCAACTTGTCAGCAAATGATGTCTACACTTTATACAAGTGGCCACTGTTTTATGATACGCAGGACATAGTACAAGCCCTCCAGTTCCAAAATGTTATACGACTCTGTTTTGCATTTGAGATTCATGCAGGAATCACAAAAGAGGATAAGGACAAGAAGTATGAGGAGGTAATGAAGACAACAAGAAATTAGAGGGATCTAGGCCCAAGGGGAGTTTGTTGGTACATGTATGTCCCTAGATCATGATATGAATGTAATAGATCTTGTTTGTCTGATTCTGATGTAATGGTTAGAATGATTAATGAAATGATATTGATTGTCTGTTATTTCTAACGTTTAATATTTCATTAATGAGTTGATGTTGAATTGGTTAATTAGGTTTGTGACTGTTTGAAGTGTTATGCATAAGTTATAATGTTGAATACACTCAAACCTGGTGAAGTGAAGTTCTAGTGCGTCCGACTGGACCATGCGCCCCAACAGTGGTCATGCGTCCGAATGGCCATGCGACTAAGTGTCCATGCGCCTAAATAGTCCATTTGCATGAATAACTTCATACAAATGACTTAGTCGCACGACTGAACCAGGAGACTGGATCAGTCGTATGATTGTAACATAATATTGACTCAGTCGCACGACTGAACACTCAGTCGTGCGGATGAATCAACCGCATGGTTCAATTGCAGAACTGAACCGTACTAATGGTTCAGTCGCACGAATGAACAATACTAACCTATAAATACAACCCAATTCGTGGAAAAACATAAGCATTCATTCTATTTCGACTCTAGAAGTACCCTAGCCGTCCAGAAACCTCCAAGTTGATACTCCAAGTTCATAGAACGATGTAGTTTAATTCTTAATCGATTCTTAACGTTTGATTCAATACTTTATTGATTCTACGTGCGTTCTCACTGATTGGATCGCCAATCAAATAGGATTCCGCACTATTTGGTTTGGTTTACACATTAATCATTCGGTATTTCGTTCAAATACCAGGTCCTAACATATTTGTTCCTCTTATTCGTTGAGAGTTAGATGTCTAAGTCCTGGATAAGTTAAATCAAAAAGGAATGATCATTCTGTGTCCTTGGATTTGACATGACAACTATAACAAAAGGATAGATGATTAATTCACCTAAATCATTTCAAGTAGGATACTTGAAAGGGATGATGTTATTGAATGGATATAAGTCATGCGTATTAAGGATAGTAAACCGTTGTTAGGCGATATTTACTGCTTGCATCAATTTTCTATGAATCTTGTGCATGTGGGAGATTGTTGGATTCTATATGCCCAAGACACATAGAACATTGATGCGGTTAGTATGTCATGATCCAAGTCGGGTTATACTCAATAACAAGCTTTGCAAACACAAACAATTATTTAATTGACGATATGATCATGCAATTAAATAACCACACCAAATTTAGAAAATAGGTTTTCTAAATAAGTTGCATATGAGATGGAACAACTTATTAGGATATTTTGTTCATGAGTATTATTTGTAATGTTATTTAAGTAGGTTAGATAACATCAAATAATAAAAGGAGTTTATAACTTATACAATTAAATGGTTAATTGTATAACTTATTAAGTGACTAGTTTTATATATGGGTGTGTGTTTGTTTAAGAGGGAAAATAATTTTTTTAAAAGCATTTTTGGCTGCCCCCCTTGAAGGGGATTGGCCCCTTTTCTCTCTTGAGAACACACAAAATAAAGCATGTGATACACTCCACATTAGGACCTCTCTCATTACATGCAATTTTGAACAAAAACTCTCCTCTCTCTCTCTAAGAATCCTCGGCACATTCAGCAGATTTGGAGGGGTTTTCTTGGTTTGCTTTGGTGTTCATCTCCCTAACAAGAAGAGTGTTTGCACATTAGCTTGGGGTATACAAGCTTGAGGGGTCCTTCCTTGGAGCCTTGGCCGAATCTTAGCATCCTACAACTCTTCTTTGGTCGACTTTTAGCTGGAAGAAGGTAGTTGTTCACAGCTCCATGTAGCTGTGATTTTATGTACATTTGCATATGTTCATAGCTTGCTTATTCACATATATGATCCTTTTGTTTTGGGTTTGTTTCATTCATATATATGTCACCACAAAACATGAAATTACAGCTTTATAATCATGTTCTAAATATATATATATATATATATATATATCCGCTGCGTTTTCTGAAAGTTTAAGAGGTTAAACTCGGTTTTATCTTCCAACAAACCCTACAGAAATCAGAATTTTAGATGAGCTTAATGAGAGAATTAACTTTCTTTCTTGGTCTTCAAGTTCATCAAAAGACAGATGGGATATTCATCAATCAAGAAAAATACATATATCAAATATTGAAGAAGTACAATCTTGCTGATGTATCATCATGCAAAACACCAGCCCCAACAATTGAAAAGATTGTACTTGATCCTTCAGGAAAATCTATTGATCAAAGATTATATAGATCAATGATAGGATCCCTTATGTATTTAACTTCTTGTAGACCTGACATTATGTTTGATGTGTGTGTTTGTGCTAGGTACTAATCAGATCCAAAAGAGTCTCATCTGAATATTATGAAAAGAATCTTTAGATATCTCAAAGGAAAACCAGGACTTGGTCTTTGGTATCCAATAGATGGTGACTTCACACTCTACTCATATTCAGACAGTGATGATGGTGGATGCAATAACAATAGAAAATCCACAACTGGTGGATGTCAATTCATAGGACCATAACTAGTTTCATGGTAGTGCAAGAAGCAAACCATGCTGAGGTTAAGTACATAGCTGCTTCAGTTGGTTGCTCACAAGTCCTTTGATTGCAAAATCATTTGCTTGACTATGGTTACAATTTCCTTCAAACTTCAATTTACATAGACAATTTAGTTGCTATGTTTATTACTGCTAATCTTGTGCAACATAGTAAAACAAAACATATTGAAATAAGATACCATTTTCTGAGAGATTGCTCAGAAAAAGGTTTGATCAAGTTAGTCAAAGTGGATACAACAAATCAGCTTCCTGATTCATTCACTAAAGTCTTTGATTCAGTTAGATTTAATTTTCTAATTGAATCTCTCGGCATGATGATTAACTTAGATGAATCATTATGCACAAACGTAGAAAAGCATATAGTGATGCTTAAGCATGACATATGCATGGGAAATGATAGTACACTATGTCTTTGCTTCTTCCTGAATTCTTAAATATCATTAAAATCTGAACTAGTTTCCTCATATGTGAGTAGGTTCATCTTGATTGAAAACTACACTTAGTGCATGCCAAACATAATGCAAAGTGATTGTTTATGGGAACTTCATTTTGAGGATACAGAAAGTGAGTCTTATTCTGATATGATCAAATCACTCATCTAAGCACACTATGTACCAACACTTTATAATATCTATCTTTGCAAATCATACTCCCTTTGTTTTGTGTAAACAAAGACCTGGGTGTATGATCACCTTTTGTATATCAGTAACCAAATGGTGAAAAGATCATGATCCTCATTATCCCTCTGTTTTGTGTAAACAAAGACCTGGGATAAAGGCACCTTTGTTTTACGTGAGTAAAGACCGGGTGACCTGATGATTATTGTTGGATCAAGAAAAAGGCTAATGCAACCAAAACTATATCACTTAAGTTATTTTGGTGCTGCATGCAAAGGCTTCCGAAGCTTATCATGGAACTTCCGAAGGTTGTAGTGTTCTTCCGAAGACAAAGGGAAAGTCCAACTTTCGAAGACAGAACTCTACTTCCGAAGACAAATACATACTTCCGAAGTTCAAGACTTAGAAGAATAAAGTGAAGACCACTTCCAAAGTATGATGAAAAGAAGAAGTCTCCAAGTCTTGGAAGAAGCAGCCTCTTCCGAAGTATAAAGTGGCTTTGGAAGTACTTACTCTTCCAAAACCATTTAACCTTCGGAAGACACTGCTATAACTAGTGGACACAAGTATGGTCTCTGACACTCTGCTGCAGACTTCTGATACAACATGGCTTCTTCCCAAAGAGTCATGTCGTTGCCCATACTTTATTCCACTGTTTACCTTTCATGATAGTACATGTTACCAACTTTAGTTGGTGATAAAAGGTAAGTCAGGGACATGTCCTGACTACAAAATCTCATATAAGACTTTATCCGAGATACCTTAAACTATAGTCTTGTAGTATAGGCTTTAGCTAAAGGATCCTAGCTGGTATCAAAGTATATCTGGTTGTAGATAGTATTATATATAGGATCTCCTTGTAACTCATTAAGAGATCAGATCATCTTCTGCTTGTAAGAGTCTTGTATTTTAAGTTGAGAATCAATATATAAAAGTATCTTGAAAATTATCTTTCTGTGTTCTTAGTTACTTTCTATATTGTGATCAACTCTTATTGATTCTTATCATACCCCAGTGTGATTCTAGGTGAGTTTAAGAGAAAAACATTGTGTTTAAGTGACAAACATCGATCCTGCAATTGGTATCAGAGCTTCTCAGGCTCTTGATTGCGTGATCTAACCATCCAAATCAACCTGTTTTTCACTCCTCCCTACCACCCACTCACTCAAATGGCCCTTAACAAATCCGAGGTAGAGATGGGAACAATGACAAAATCTCCTATCATTACTCCTGAAAACTTCAGGTCTTGGAGTAGAAGAATGGAAGGCTTCATTAGATACCAAGACAGCAAAATGTGGAACTCTATAGTCAATGGACCGTACAAGCCAATGGTGGCTTCACCTGGTGGAAACGGTGCCATGATAGAGAAAGCTGTCGAGGACTATTCTGATGAAGACAGGAAGAAGATGGACATCGACAGCAATGCTATGACAATTCTTATGACTGCAATACCAAACTCTATCATGGTGTGGTTAGAGAATTGCAAGACTACCAAAGAATTGTTTGATGCACTTGCCCAGATGTACTCCAACTCCAACGACTCAAAGAAGGACTCACTGAAGCAGCAGTTTGAGAACTTCACTCATATTGCTGGAGAGACCCTCAGCCAGCAGTACTTCGGGTACATGGATCTTATCTCTTCCCTTCAATCTGTGAAGATCACTCCTGAACTTCGAGATCTCACCAGAAAGTTCATGAGTGCTCTTCCAAATGAGTGGACATTTACTGTGTCTCTATCAAGAGAACAGAAAACTTGAACACTCTTTCCATGACTGAGCTCTACGGCATTCTTGATGGATATCGTCTAGAGATGGAGAGTAAGAAGGGCCACCAAACAAGCAGACCCATGAGTCTTCCTGCTAGCAACGCTTTAATGGTTGCTGAAGGATCATTAACCCCACCAAACAAGCAAACCCATGAGCACCCTTGCCACCCCTTTCCCCTTTCCCCAAACGGGTCCCTTACCCTTGGCAACCTTTGCCTTGGGTGCGGGATGAGGCCTTTTCTTGTTCCCACCTTCATTGATGGTGAGACGGGTAAAACCCTTTTACCCATGGCCGCCTCGGCCGTTTTCAGCATTGAGTGAAGCTCACCAATGCTTTTGTCCCAAGCATTCATGTTGTAGTTCAACACGAATGTCTCGAACTTCTTGGTAAGGCCATTAAGGATCAAATCTGTGGCCAATTCCTTCGAGACAGGACAATTAAGCCTCTCGAGGCGGTCAATATGACTTTTCATCTTAAGTACATAAGATGAAACAGATTGGTTGTCGTCCATACGACATGCATGGAGTGCTCGAACCGTTTCGAAGCGCTCAACCCTTGCTTACGTTTGGAACGTTTCCTTCAGCTGGGTTATCATGTCATATGCTCCGTGATGTTCATACTCCTTTTGGAGATCCGGAGTCATGCTAGCTAGCATGAGACAGGACACTTGGACAGAGTCCTCAGTGTACTTGAGCCAATCATTGTAGGCCTCCTCATCATCCTCAGTAGGTTGATCGGGGATAGGGTCGTCTAAAACATATGATCTTCTCTCTTGCTTGAGAACGATTCTCAAGTTTCGATACCAATCAATAAAGTTTTTATGATTTAGACGTTCCTTTTGGAGGATCGCTCGTAATGATTGGTTGGACGCGGATGAGTTATCGTGATTTTCATTGTTGGTGGCCATCTACAAAATTTAACAAAGATCTATTTTAGAATTTTCGATATTGTTCTTTTTAATAATTAATGACTTTTAAGGTTATTTTTTATATTAAAGTCTAGAACCCAACATTATATTTAAATTGTGGTTAGGTGACCTTTATCCCACGATTTAAATTAATAAGGTGGTCAACGTTTGACGATTGCAACCATTTGCAATTTCTAGAGATATGGGATCGACTTGAAACATCATATGTAAAGTTGGCATATTAATCCCATCAACACCATTTGGAAACCACACCGTAGGTGATCCATTTGACATGGTTTGCAAATCAAGATACCTTACTTACACCTACGTGTGAGTTTGCCAAAATAAGTGGTTAGGTGACCTTTATCCCATAAATAAGGCATTCTCACCTCAAGTCACAAGTTCCCTCAAAATGGTTAGGTGACCTTATCCCACTAAGAGTTCCCAAGTCACTCATGTGTTGTGTAAAAGGACGGTGTAGATCTTGTTTAAAATATTAGAGATTTCATAATACAAGTTTTAGAAAACTCTATGTACTTGTATTTTCATGCTTTCAAATACAAGGTGCCCTATGGTCCTTTGATTAAAACCAATTTTTAACCTTTAAAAAAAACATTAAATCAATTTAATAACCTTTTATTACCTTTTAATGATAAAGAACCATTAATTTTCAGCTTGTTAAGTATGTTAATAAGTTTGTAATCCATGTCAAGATTTCAACCATACAACCAAATAACAAACATTCAAACAATCACAAACATACAAACATGAGTGCATAACCATAGCCACTAAGTTAACAACACTTGTTTGCCATCACAAGTGTCATCATAAGGTCTTTTCTAAGGGTTGAATCAACACAAAATTGAGGTCATCTTAGACCCCCACTTGAACTTGCATCCATATGCTTCAAGTTCCATGTCTTTGATGTCCATCTTTGGGTCTTGATCTTGTGCATCTTCCTTTTACAAAATTGTATCCTAATACATTTTTCTAATAAAAGAAATGCACCTAATTTATTAATTACATAACCAAACGAACAAATAATTACAACCCAAATAATAAACACAAATATTACAACCCAAATGAAAGAATAAAACCAACCATACCAATCATCCAAATCAAAAGGCCAAAGGCTAGGTTATGCACACTAACAACCAATGATCATATCATCCAAACATATAATGGAACCCCACTTAAAACCACCAAATTTCAGCCAACATAAACTGAATTTTTGGTTTTAAACATTGTCCAAACAATCAACACTCATAATATGTATATCTTTCAATGTCTAATCACTAGCATGTGTGATATGACCTTGAAAGTTGGGGAATCATTCAAACAAAAAAAAGCAGCCCAAAATCAGCCTATAATAAGTTGATTATACATCTTTAAAACCGATTTTAAAGACAAGGAACAAGCAAGTTATCCACATAACCGGCTCTAGATGCCATTGTTGGGTTTGATAGAACACAAAGAAAACAAGTTCAACCTTTTAAACTTTCTGAAAAACACAGCGGAAGTATAGAATTATAACATGTTTATAATCTGAAAAATCCATGTTCTTAATGATGTTTTAAGATGGAAAACAAACCCAAATCAAAAGGATCTTAAATATGTGAATGAACAAGCTATGAACACAAGTTAAGCAACATAAAATCACAGCTTCAATGAGCTGTGATTACTACCTTAATGATGTTTGGCAGCAGGTGTACCATACATAACACAAAGGACAATTTGCCAAAATTTGCTGAAAAGTCAGATGATGCTATCTTTGTTAGATATTCTTCTAGCTCCAAAGATTACAGAGTATACAACATTAAGAACCAACAATTTGAGGAGACATCCAATATAGTTGTTAATGAACACACTCCTTGTGTTAGGGGGAATGGACCTGATCCCATCTTTGATTTAGAATTGTTTCCAAACTGTTCTAAACCCTCTTGTGAGAATGTTTCAGTTGGGATAGGTGCTCAAAATGATGCTGATGCTACTGCTAATGATCAACTGTTTGAGCTTCCCAGGCCTAGACCAAATTCTCCAAGTGCTGCAATACATCAAGCTTCCACTATTCACTGATCCGATAGTTTAACTATATCAAGGAATAGTGAAGCCTTAACAAGTGAATCACCTACTAAGCCTCAAAACTCATCAGGTGATCCACCACAACATCAGGCAGAAGGAGTAGTATTTTGAAGGAGCAGGCAACTGTTAATACTATTTCACAGCCAACTATTGATGATGTTTCTCATTCATTTAATCAGTCCTCATTGAATGACTTTGAAATAGCAGCTGGACAGAGTGTTCTAGTTCCTGAGCAGAATATGTCTAACTTGGATCTATCTCTGCAACTGGAAGTGATTCCTTGTCTTAGGATTCACAACACTCATCCAACTGAGAACATCATAGGGAATGTCTCTGAGGGTGTGAGAACAAGAGGACAGACTCATCAAGGGAATGTCTGCTTGTACTCATGCTTTTTATCTCGGATGGAACCCAAGAAGGTAGAAGATGCCTTGAAAGATAGTAGCTGGCTTGAATCGATGCAAGAGGAACTGCTTCAATTCAAGAGACAGAAGGTATGGAACCTATGTCCGCTACCATCTGGTCAAGTACCTATAGGCACCAAATGGGTTTTCAAAAACAAGAGAGATGATAGAGGCTTGATCATCAAGAATAAGGCAAGACTTGTAGTTCAAGGATACACTCAAGAGGAAGGAATAGATTATACTGATGTCTTTGCACCAGTTGCAAGACTTGAGGCAGTTAGGATCTTCCTTGCTTATGCTACATCCAAGGACTTCACAGTATACCAACTTGATGTCAAGTGTGCATTTCTATATGGGTATATAGATAGGGAAGTCTATGTATGCCAACCTCTAGGATTTGAAGATCCACAGCACCCCAACTATGTGTGCAAATTGGATAAAACTCTATATGGGCTGCACCAAGCACCTAGGTTATGGTATGAGACTTTGTCTCAGTTTCTTCTGAAGAATGGCTACACTAGAGGTACCATTGATAAGACTCTCTTCATCAGAAAATCTGGAAAGGACATTTTGCTCGTACAAGTCTATGTTGATGACATCATATTTGGTTCCGCAAATGACCAAATGTGTAAGGACTTTGAGAGCATTATGAAGAAAAAGTTTGAGATGAGCTCCATGGGAAAAATGGACTTTTTCCTTGGAATTCAAGTAAAGCAACTGAAGGAATGGTTCTTCATTAATCATTTAAATATGTCTCTGACATCTTAGAAAGATTTGAGATGAAGTATTGCAACCCTGCCAATACACCCATACCCAGAAACCATAATATTTGCCCAGACCTTGAGGGGGAGGATACTGATCAACATCAGTATAGGGCAATTATTAGTTCTCTGATGTATCTAACAGCCAGTAGACCTGATATCATGTTTGCTACTTGCATTTGTGCAAGATATCAGGCTGCTCCAAAGGTGTCTCACCTAGCTGCTGTTAAGAGAATCCTCAGATACCTTAAAGGAGCACCTAAACTAGGTCTCTGGTATCCCAGAAATAAGGATTTCAATCTTTATGGATACTCTGAGAGTGACTATGGAGGCTGCAATGTTGACAAGAAATCAACATCAGGAGGATGTCAATTTCTTGGTGGAAGGATCATCTCATGGCAATGCAAGAAACAATCTTGTGTCTCTACATCCACTACTGAAGCTGAATACATTGTTGCTGCTAGCTGCTGTGCTCAACTGCTATGGATTCAAAATCAGATGTTAGACTATGGATTTAACTTTATGAGTACTCCTATCCATATTGACAACAACAGTGCTATCTCCATTACTGAAAATCTGGTGA
This sequence comes from Flaveria trinervia, assembly GCA_025506515.1. Taxonomy (NCBI): domain Eukaryota; kingdom Viridiplantae; phylum Streptophyta; class Magnoliopsida; order Asterales; family Asteraceae; genus Flaveria; species Flaveria trinervia. The sequence goes on from CM046456.1 coordinate 31,231,585, forward strand.
AGCACTCCAAAACAAAGCATATTGACATCAGGTATCATTTCATTAGAGATATTTATGAGAAAAATCTAATCAATTTAATCAAAGTTGATTCAAATGAACAATATGTTGATCTGTTCACCAAACATTTTGATGAACAAAGATTCAAGTATCTCATAACCGCTATTGGGATGATAAACATTGATTAATTTGATCTTTTTTGAAAACCTTTTTAATATGTAAGTCTTGTGTCAATACAATTTAAGCCCTGTCACAAGAAATTTTCTAAGTGTAAATTCCTTCCTTAGAGAAATTAACCTTCGGAAGACATTCTCATATCTTCCGAAGCAAAATTTCTCAAAGGATAACTCTTTTCTCGGAAGAATTTTTGGCCTTGGAAGAAGCGATTGATTGTATATCAGATCTACTTCCGAAACTTACAAATTCTCTATTTGGAAGCAACTCTAACCTTCGGAAGCAAAGTTTTGGCTTCGGAAGAAAGAATTGCCTTCACAAGACAAGTTCACTTCGGAAATGTTTTACACTCAGAAGAGAGATTTCACTGTGTAACGTAAATCTCTTGGGCCCCACACTATAAAAAGCCAAGATTTTGTTAATGATGTCGGATTATTTAACTGATTTTAACCTTACCGCCACTGTCATTTCATCAACTAAACCATCACATCACCTTATCCTAACCCCCATTACCGCCATTCCACAATCTTTTAAATAATCTCGACTACTCAATTTCATTTTCTTAGTTGCAAATTTTACTGCCCTAGAAATTTCTCCTCTCCAACTTTACCCCAGCTCAAATCATCCACATTCATCATTCCAAATGGCCCTCAACCCATAGCACAACCAAGTCGCACTTCTTGATTCGTCAAGAGATGCTGACTTCTTTGAAATCATCTCCTTTCTCACCCAATCAACCTACTATACTGCCCTTACCGTTAGCCCCACTGTTTTCTCCAACCAATGGCAGAATTTTGAGGAAATGGTCAAGTTGAAACCCTAAATGGGATTCGTGTATTATGGTCTAGCATCTGTGGACAGGAGTTGATCATCACCAAACAACTCATCAAGGAGCATCTTGAGCTTCACGATGAAGGAGCTCCTACTGAATTCCTAAAGGAAGATTTGGATAGCACTTATATCCTAATGGGATATGGTGGAGACATCAACAGGTCGACTGTTTACAAGTTCAACTTCTCCTACAATTGGAAGTTCCTCCTGCATGTTGTTCTTCATTGTTTGTCCAACAATCCAGAGGATGGGATCAAATCCCTTATGAACTAGGATGCTTAGTTCATGGACTGGTGAGAGGCTTGCGCTTCAATTACTCATAATTTGTGTTCTCAAATCTGATAGGGAATCTGCAAAGGGAGACATTCTTCATGTATCCTAGATTCCTTCAACACATAATCAACTATGAGTTGGACCAGAGCATGCTTGTTTGTGCAGCTGCTTTGACTGTTCCCCAAATATGGCCTTCCATCTTTAAGACATTGAAGAAGGTATCCACCAACTTCACTGGAAGGCACACCACTCTGCTTCCAGGTATGATTGAGCGCATAGCTCCTGGTGACATCCCTGTTCACCCCACAGGTGATGAACCCACACCAGCAACCTCCACCACAATGCCAACTCTACCTTCTCCACCCATCACCATCACTTATCAAAGATGCCCCAAATGAACCCTTGTTCAATCTACTCTGATTGAACAAGCCCCTCCTGTTCAATCCAAAAAGACTAGAGTGGAAACATGGGCTCCCACTTAGTCAGAGGTCTCTCCATCCTTCTCTTTTGACCTCAATTTGGGTTTTAAGTCTCCTTAGTCTCAAACCCATGAACCCGACACCCAAACCAGCAGCCCTCAGAATGAGTATTTACACTCTTCTGAGATGCCAACAAGGACAGCCCCACCAGAGGCTCAATGCCTGTAGACATTAACCAAAGTCCCGGGTCAGTAGGATTACCCTTCCTATCTTTCACTAACCTTCTGTTTAAAACTGATGAAGAGATAACATCTCTCCATGGCAATGAAGTTGATCTATAACACCCTCTCCAAGATCAACAAAGCCTGGAGAAATCCCTTATCTCTAGCCCCCATCAGCAACCAACAACTGAGGTGAGTCCCACTGATGTGGAGGGGACTCATGTAGATTCAGCTACCACTATAGAAGATGCCTCAATGGACCTTGTGGACAGTGGTAACATTTCTCAGACTGGATCTACGGCAACCGAGCCCTTTGATAACTCTGAAAGAGACATCATTGAGCATGGGAAACCAGGGTGCCAAGAAACCACATCTGGTGGTGAGGCTGAACAAACTAGGTATGTTACCTCATCTCCCCGTGATTCTTCGAAAGAAGATGAGGGAAGCATGCAACTCCTCATTCAAGATCTTCTTTCTAAAGTCTCAAACCTGGAATCTCTGGTTAGGACTTTAGAGGCAAGGTCTGCCACTCAGCAACTTGAGATTGACAATCTCAAGGCTCAACTAGCTGAGCAACAGACAGAGAGGTCTGTTAGGCATGTACCTATTCATGTCTCACTGAATTCCTCCTCCAGCTCATCTAGCTCTCAAGATGATGCTACCAAAAAGGGGGAGAATGCTCAAAGACAAACATATGAGGAACGATAGAGCCGGCTTTCAACTTCAACATCTTCTTCTCCCATCATCTCTGTGCATGAAACATCTCAAGTCACTCTTCAGATTGATCCAAGGATGCTCAGTGATCTCTATAGACTCTTCACCAAGTTTTTGTTAAGATCTTCCTTTGAACAGCCAAGCCATGATGCTGCAATGATCTACTTTGGAGCAGAAGAGCTTCAAAGGCTGACTGCACCTTCTACCATTGTGGAAGAAGTTGGTCAACCTAAGGTCCTCACCTTCTTTTCCTCTGCTTCAGGCACTATTTCTCAGGAATAGAACCCTCCTGAGCAAATAGTTGCTGTACTTCAAAATTCCCTCCCTCTCATCACACCCATAATCACTGACATTATGACTAAAGCCATTGATGAGAGGCTTCCTCAACTTTACAACCCTTGATTGATGCTGTTGTGCAAAAGACACTTTCTGTGGTACAAACCCCTTCCACCAATGCATCCAAAAAGGGGGAGAGTACTGCAGTGAAAGAAAGGAAGAGGAAAAGAACAGAGGAAGAGAAGGAAGAGAAGGCTCAAGAGCAAGCCCAAGAGGAGGAGAAAGAAAAGCAACCACTGCTCACTTACAAACGAAAGAAAAATGCTGATGATCAACCTACTGCTGAAGACAAATCCTTGGAAGAGCTGGTAAAAGATGCTGATACTACACACAGCCGATCCATGGATAAAATAATTGAACAACTCTTCAGGCAAGGGTTTGATACAGCCACATTGGATAGTGAGATCAGATGGTTGGAAGTGCAAGAGATTCAAACCCGATGGGCTGGGTATGATGCTCTTGAAAAAGAGAGATTGGAGATCATGATCCGCTTCATTGCAAAATACTTAGGAAGATCTTTAATGGAGATTCGCGCGTGGACCAGAGACAGTATTCTGGCTATAGCCACCAGAATTTGTCTGTCTGAGCAATTCCACAAGGGGATTATTGTTGAAGCCCTTGATGAGGCTGGGGCTGGTAAAAGGTTAGAAATGGCAAAACTTACAAAGGCGAAACTACTACAAAGATGCTGGATCAACCTTCCCTTCCACCCACTCAAACACAGCCTACCCCTCAAATCTCCAACCAATCTCTAAGCCAAAATCCAAACATCCTCATTCTTCAAAACCAATTCCTTTACCAACCCAACATCATCCAGTGATGCACCTAGAAGGAGGAGAAGGGTGCTGAGGATGGAAGAAGAAGAAGAAGAAGAAGAAGAAGAAGAGGATGAAGATGATAGTCTGCCACTCTCTGCTGTTCTAAAGCTACCAAAACCCAGAAGTCAACCCATGATCACACCTGACTCTCAAAGGGAAATGGTCAGAGTCAAGATAGAAGATGAAGAACAGCAGAAACAGCACGATGAGCAACTACTGAAGATGGTTGACAAGGAATTTCCTTAGTCATCATCTATACAAGCCATGAAAGGGCATGCTCAAAGGCTGTACACTCTCAGGCACACATTCAGTATCAGAAGGAGAGAGTGAGAGTATGGTCAGACCCCAAGGTGAGTTCTAGAATCCATAAAAGAACTATTCCACACAGATACAATGGCCAGGTTAGAAAAACAATAGATTCTACCATCATGTTGGCCATTGTAGTCTCACCTTGGGAAATAATTGATGAATTCAAGAAAGCTCATCAAGCAAAGATGACCCCTCAAGCTTTACTGGAAAACAAGATGATCAAAAGGGGTTATTATATAAAAAGCTTGAAGACATCAAGAAGAATGAGCTCCAGTTACTCCTTGAAGGCACCCATCCTGATGAATTTGTCTATAGGGAGGAACTACAGTGGAGCTGAAAATGGCAGGACCATGAAGTACTTATCTGAGTACTATGGTCCAGAGTTCTTCTTCGAATGAGGAGTAGAAGAACTCTCCAAGGAGGAACAAGTTGTTCTCCTTGAGGCCTATGTTCGAGAGTCATACAGACTCATTATGGGGAAGTAAATCTCATGAATGGGATAACAACTCTGTGTCCAGTTCCCCAAAACAGAGTTCCCATTCATACCTTGCCAAAAAAATATCTGAGATTTCTTCCCAGGCTGGAGATTACATGGGTCATCTTCTCTACTGATCAAGAAGGAAAAAGACCATCTTTTGCCAACAATAAGTGGTAATAAATAATTTAGAGTTTTGGCTGCATTGGTTCAGGGGGAGTTTGTTGGACCAAAAGAACCAATGAGCCAAGATCAGAAAACCTCTAAGTCCCACATGGTATCACAAACTGCTGAAAGCTTCATCAGCAGTTTGACAAGTGCTGAAGACTTCAACAGCTGAAGATCAAGTGCTGAAGACTTCAACAGCTGAAGAACTAAAGTGCTGAAGTACAACAGCTGAAGAACACAAGTACTGTAGCTGAACAGCTGAAGAACACAAGTACTGAAACTGAACAGCTAAAGAACACAAGTGCTGAAGCTGAAAGACCAAAGTACTGAAGTACAACAGCTGAAGAGTTTACAAGTGCTGAAGATCAACAACTGATGTACAAAGTCTGAAGACAAGACTGAAGACATCAGCAGATGATATCTACTGAAGTCATCAGTTGATGAAACATCTGAAGGTCAAAGTCTGAAGATCAAGTACTGAAGCGTCAGTAGTTTGTCACAACTGCTGAAGAGTACTTCTTCAGTAGTTGTGATATCAGTAGTTTTATATTTCTAGTTTCAGTAGTTTTGTAAAACGACTGAAGAGCTTGTTCTTCAGTCGTTGTAGTTTCAGTAGCTTATATTTTTCAGTAGTTATAACAACTGATAACACTTAGAACTTTTTGTAAGAAGATGTCAGCTATTTTGACATCTTCAGTAGTTGTGTGTCAGTTGTAATAAATTTGTTAGATGTCACTATCAAGTGACATCAGCAGACGTCACATCTCTTATATAAGAGGTGTCGACCTAATCATAAATGTGACATTCTGTTACCACGAAAGCGAATATTGAATGAAATATATTTGCAGATATTCTCTCTCTATAACCGTCTTTGTTCTTCATTGAATATCGTTTTGTTCTTGTGAATCGACTAATTCATTGTTTGAATTCCGCTGCTATAGTCTTCAATCAATCAAACATAGATCACTGATCCTAACAAGTGGTATCAGAGCAGTGTTAATCATTGATCGATCTAACAATTGATCATTGAAACTGCTAATTGATATTTGTGTTTGATTGAATTAGCGTATTTGCAAGAACTGGTTATAGATTATTGAATTTCTGCCGCTTTCGTTCATTTATTTTGAGATCTTCTGGTTCAATTGGTTGTTGCGTTTTTGTTCTAAATCTGTTTTAGCTTAACTGAATTTGATTGAATCTGAGATGACGACTCCTTCTAATGATCCTCACAATACCGGTTCCTCAACCAAGCCTCTGATGCTGGTTAGGACCGAGTATAACATATGGCAACGAAGAATGCTTCATCACCTGTATGTTAACAGTTCAGGTCGTTGGACATCTGTGGTACATGGACCCATAAGCCTATGGTGAACAATCCAGAAACCAATCAAATGGTTCCGAAGAAGAAGGAACAATACTCTGATGAAGATCGGAAACTATGAGATTGATGCTAAAGCCCATGGAATTCTAGCCATGGCACTGCCTAATGAAATCTATTCAGGGCTTATGCATCATGAAACTGCTCATGATCTCTGGAATGCCCTGAAGGAACAATTCGGTGGCACTGATGAGGTCTTAGCAAACAATAGAGAGATCCTTGCCCAACAATATGAGACATTCTCTCATAGAAAGGGTGAGACACTGACTCAACAGTTTGAGCGCTTTTCCTGCTTGATATCTGAGCTGAAAATGGTGAAACAGGAATACACCAATAGCCAGATGAACAACAGATTCCTCAGATCACTGCCTGAGAGATGGGACACATACACTATTGTCCTACGCTCCAGTGCAAATCTAGAAGGCCTATCTCTCACCCAACTTCATGGGAAACTGCTTACATTTGAAAGAGAGATAGAGCAGAAGAGGAAACTGTCCTCATCAGGAAAGCTCACTGATGACTTCGTACCAGGCAACACTGCCTTGATTGGTCATGAGTCAGAATATGCTGCATCTGAAAACAATTATGATGAGCATATTGATTTCTCTTCAAATAGTTCTGATCATGCATTTGTTGGTATTGAGAGTCCTCTGGCAGTAATAGTGACAATTTATGCTTCATCATGGATGATCTGAAAGGAATAGCTGATGATGATCTAGAAGAGATGGATATTCTGAGCCAGATGGCACTGATTAATATCAGATCTCAGAAGTTCTACAAGAGAACTGGCAGGAAATTTCCTGGACTCTCTGGCAAAACCAAAGTTGGTTTTGACAAGAGTAAGTTGAGGTGTCACAAATGCCAAAGGCTAGGACACTTTGCAAGAGAGTGTAGATCAACTGGATCTAACTATTCTGCACCCTTTGTGACGTTTCCTAGTACTAGTCCACAAAACAGAGGGCAACATCCTGCTGGTTCTGGTCATTATTCACATCCTAGATCTCCTGCATACTTTGTTCCCCAGGGTCAAATGTCATATCCTTATCCCTGCTATTATGTGCCTTAACCAAATTCTGTTTAAGCTCCAATTGCACAACAACCACAAGCATTGCCTGAACCACAGCCTTCCCAATCTCATCAACAAACTCAACCTCAACAACACAGCTTCTTCACCCCAGGAGTTGTTGACTGGAGCAGTTTACCAGATGACATGTCTGGTCATGAACAACTGTTCTCAGGTGCTGGTCAACACGGTGGTGACAGTCCATTTGGAAATCTAGCTCTTATGGCTTTGGATTCTGCTGATACTTCATCCTCTAATGCCTCTACACCAAAGGTATCACAGGTATCCTCTGAGGCAAAAGCCAAATTATGTTCTGACACATGCATAGCAGCATTTGCATCTATTAGAGAAGCAAATGTAGCTTTAATCAACAAGAACATTGAGCTAGAACAAATTATTTCCAAAAACAAAGCTGAATTTGAGTCTGTGCTTAATGATAAAAATGATGAGATTTACAAATTGAAATGCCAAATAACTGATGATAAGGCTAGGAAGAGATACTTCTAGAGAAGTATAAAGATCTCAAAGAAACCCTTGCAGTTACCAGGTAGAGTGTGATAATGGGTACAATCATGCAAAGGTTTTGAAATGCTTCTTAGTAAGCAATCTGCTTCCAATGTGAAGTTTGGTATTGGTTACAATCACACTGCTCCACCTACAGATTTTACTCCAAGAGCAGAGGTAGAATCTGATGGTGAGAGTAATAACCAATCCATCTCATCATGTGATCTACTTTTTGATACAGCACAATCAGAAGTAGAAGTCAGCATCAAGCCCTCTCTGAACCTATCAGCTGATATTGATGGTTCAAATGCTGACACTCACATGATCAATGAGTTGATCAACTCAGGAGTTAATTTTGAAAGTCCTGAAAGGACTAGAGAGCAGGATTTAACACCTGAAGTTCAAACTCCAACTGCTGTCAGTACTAAAAGAAAAAACTGTCAGTAGAAAGAGTTTGAAGACTACTAAAGAGGCAGTCAAGAAAGCAAACAATGCTTCCAAAGCATTGAAGAGCAAGTCTCCAGTTGCTTCACCCTCTTTAGTTGATGATCAACCTAAGATGAAGAAGAAACCATGTGAAGTATGTGGTTTATTCAATCATCTTACAAATGATTGCTGGTACAAAAGAGGTTCCAAACTCAAACAAAAAGAAGAAATTAAAGAGAAAATGGTAAAATGAAAACTGAGTTTGAGACCACATTTGTATCAACAACATCAAATCCTGTAACCCTTAAGTCCTCAAAGAAATCCAAAAAGGAAGGGTTAAACAGGTGACAGCTGAGAGTGCTCAGAAGAAGAAGATGCAACATAGGAACTTATCAAACTCCACTGGCAATGTGTCTGATGAGCTGAAAGCTTATCACAAAATCACACAGCTGGTTATGATGGTTCAACATCTGTTGGGTAGAGTTAACCAACTAGATGCTCCTATGTTGAAACCATAGAAAAGGAGATCCAAGCCAAAGGATTCCTCTTCTTCACCATCTTCTTCCTCTCAGGTTGTTGTTTCTAATAAACCTGTTAGTTTACCATCTATTGATGAGACCAGGCCCAAAACAAAAGGGTTTGGGTCTCTAAAACTAACTGATTGTTTTTATTGCAGGGTTCTCCAACATGCCAAAGTAGCATCTGGTATGTAGACAGTGGGGATCTATGCACATGACTGGGAACAGTTCTCTTCTTCATGACTACTCTCAAGGAAAGAAGGGATTTGTTTCTTTTGGCAATGATGCTAGGGGTTACATCATTGGTAATGGCTTTGTCTCCAATGGAGAAATCAAATTTGATGATGTTAATCATGTGGAAAATCTCAAGTACAATCTCTTGAGTGTCAGTCAAATGTGTGATAAAGGCCATGTTGCTCTTTTCACCAGTCAGAACTGTAGGATTCTGTCATCCAAAGTTTTGCACTTGATTGACAGGTGTTGGATGATCACACTCTCCTGAGAGCCAACAGGACAGGAAGAGTGTATGCCTTAGATCTTTCCAAGAAAATAGATCTCAAAGGCAATCCTTGCCTATTTTCCAAAGCCTCTTCTCAAGAATCTAAACTGTGGCATAGAAGGCTGGGTCATGTTAATTTCAAAACATGAATCAGCTTATCCACAATAGTTTAGTCAGAGGCTTACCAATAAAAGAGTTCCACTGTGATGAAACCTGCACTGCTTGTTTAAAAGGAAAACACACAAGTCTCATTCCCTCCTATTGAAGAGCCTAAGTCCCTGCCTGCTTGCAATTACTGCATATGGATCTATTTGGTCCTGTGAGAGTGATGAGCATGGCCAAGAAGAATACTGTTTGTAATTGTGGATGATTACTCCAGATTTGTATGGACTTTCTTTCTACATTCAAAGGATGAGGTTGCTCAGAAGGTTATTAACTTTGTGTTGTATATTGAGAAGCAGTATTCCCTTCCAGTCAAGTGTATCAGGAGTGATAATGGAACTGACTTCAGGAATCATACACTTGATGACTTCTATCTCTCAAAGGGAATCAAAAGGCAGTTTAGCATCCCAAGGACTCCAGAACAAAATGGAGTAGTGGAGAGAAAGAACAGGACCCTCATTGAAGCTGCAAGGTCCATGCTGGCTGACTCTGGTTTGCCACTGACCTTTTGGGCTGAAGCTGTCAACACAGCTTGCTATGTGCAAATAGAGTTTTAGTAAATCAGAGGTTGATGAAGACTCCATATGAAGTTCTCCATCATTTGGCTCCTCTAATTTCATTTTTCAAAGCATTTGGGTGTCCCTGTTTTATTTTCAACACAAAGGATCAACTCCATAAATTTGATCCTAAGGTGGATGCTGGGTATTTTGTTGTTATTCATCTACTTGCAAGGCATACAGAGTCTTCAACTGCAGAACAAAGATAGTTGAAGAGACTCTACATGTGAAGTTTAATGAATCTCCTTTGGACAAGATTCCACAAAACCCTGTGGAGTTGTTTGATTTGGACATACTGCAATATGTTCCTTATCAACCTCCAGCTGTTGCAGATCCTGTGGCTCAATCATCTTCTGCAGCATGTCTTCCACCTGGTGGTATTGATGATGATGATGATAATATCAATACTCACCTATTCAAGTTTAGTGACCAACTGCCTTGTCTACTAAACTTGATGTTCCTGTAGCTTCAGCAGTTCCATCCACAACAAATGCTGATGAGATCTCTGTTTCCTCTACATCTTTTGAGTTACCATCAAATTCTTGGTTTCAAGAGTCTACATCAACATCTGCTGCTGCTGAAGGTTCTACAAACACTTGCACAGATCTCATTGTTTATCAAGAACTGAAGAATCACCCCATGTCTCAGATTATTGGTGATATCAATGTTGGTGTTTCAACCAGAAGTCAATTGTCTAACTTCTGCTTCTATGCTCTCTTCATCAGTCAGCTAGAGCCAAAGAACTACCATGTTGCTTTGAGAGACAATGGATGGGTTGAAGCTATGCAGCTTGAGCTACTTCATTCAAGAAACAGCAAGTGTGGGAACTTGTTCCTCTTCCCCCAGGTAAGTGTGCAATAGGCACTAAATAGGTGTTTAGGAATAAAACTGATGAAAATGGGCTTATTGTTAAGAACAAGGCTAGACTGGTTGTACAGGGATTTTCACAAGAAGAAGGTATTGACTATGATGAAACCTTTGCCCCTGTAGCCAGACTAGAGGCAATCAGATTGTTCTTACCTATGCTGCATTCCACAATCTTAAAGTTTTTCAAATGGATGTTAAAAGTGCATTTTTATATGGTAAAATAAAGGAAGAAGTTTATGTGTGTCAACCACCAGGCTTTGAGGATAATAACATCCTGAATGGGTGTACAAACTTGATAAGGCTCTTTATGGGTGAAACAAGCTCCTAGAGCCTGGTATGAGACACTCTCTACTTTTCTTCTTAAGAATAATTTCACTAGAGGCTCCATTGATAAAACTTTGTTTATTAAGAAGGTGGATCAGCATAAGCTACTTGTTCAGGTTATGTTGATGATATTATTTTTTGCATCCTCTGATCCCCAGTTGTGTGATGATTTTACAACATTAATGAAAAAGAGTTTGAAATGAGTGCAATGGGAGAATTACAGTTCTTTCTAGGCTTGCAAATCAAACAAAAGGCTGATGGAACCTTTATTCATCAGTCAAATATACAAAAGATCTTTGAATAAGTTTGATTTACAAAACTGTAAGCCCTGTTCTACTCCCATGTGCAACACCACACAATGGATGCTGATCAGAAAGGTAAAGCTGTTGATGAAACGCTTTACAGATGTATGATTGGGTCCTTGATGTATCTAACAGCTTCTAGACCAGATATTATGTTTGCTACATGTGTTTGTGCTAGATTTCAGGCTGCTCCTAAAGTCTCATTTGATTGCAGTCAAGAGAATCTTTAGATATTTTCAAGGTACACAATCTCTGGGTTTATGGTATTCCACTGGACACTCTTGCAAATTAGTTGCTTTTTCAGATAGTGACTATGCAGGGTGCAAGTTAACTAGAAAGTCAACTTCTGGTGGTTGTCAATTCCTAGGCAACTGTTCGATTTCTTGGCAGAGTAAAAACAAACATCTGTTGCTACATCAACTGCTGAGGCCGAGTACATTGCTGCTGCAAGTTGCACCTCGCAGGTACTCTGGCTTCAGAACCAACTTCTGGATTATGGCATTACAGAGACTATGACTCCATTGTTAATGGATAGTGCTTCAGCTCTGTGTATTGTCAAAAATCCAGTCCAGCACTCTAGGACCAAACATATAGAGATCAGACATCATTTTATTCGGGATTGTTTTGAAAAAGGTCTGATTGATCCTAAGTTTGTGCCTAGTGCTGATGAGCTTGCAGATATTTTTACTAATCCTTTGGATAGTTCTACTTTCCAAAACCTTGTGTAAGGCTTGGTATGCTGTAGCTAGAATAAGTGACAACTACTGATGATTTCAGTAGTATTACTGGTGATCATTGGTACCCATGTCACATATAAGTACTGATGAGTCCTTTTCCCTTCAGTAGTTTTATAACTACTGATGGCTAAATGCCTCACAAGTACTAAAGTACTTTATCTGTTCCAAACTACTAATGTAGTTAAAACTACTGATGTAGTTACAACTACTGAAATCAGTATAAACAGATAAGTACTAATGTTCTATGAAACACCTGAAAATCAGATGCAAAGTCTGATGAGTAAGTGTTGAGGACAGCATGAAACAGCTGAAAGGCTATGAATTGACACAAAACTACTGAAGAGAACTTTCTCTTCAGTTGTTTCAACAACTGCTGTTTCATTCTAAACAACTGAAGCAAAACCATGTCTTCAGTAGTTTTATAACTACTGATGACTAATACCAAGTCTTCAGTTGTTTACAACTGATGACAAAACCACTGTCTTCAGTAGTTTCACAACTACTGAGACAAACACCAAGTCCTCAGTTGTTTCATCATCTGAAGTCAAAACCACGGTCTTCAGTAGTTTTCTAACTTCTGATGCCTAACACCACGACTTCAGCTGTTTCAACGTCTGAAAGGATAATACCATGTCAACAGTCGTTTAAAACTACTGATGACTAACACCACGTCCTTCAGTCGTTTTCTTACCGTACCCTATAAATATCCCTGACCTAATCCTTCAAAGCTTCATCTTCTTCAAACCTAACGTTCCTTTCCAAAACTTCTTTCTTCTCATGGCGTCCATGCAAATTAAACCGCGACACAACTGTGTTGCCTACCTTACTAAATCGCCTGTCTGGGCTAAGTTCGATACTGCTATCGATCTTATGGTTCTGTCCCAATACAAAACGGCATTTCTTCTGTATCCCATTCTACATGCTGAATCCCTCCAACAGTTTTGGATGAACGTCACCATTACCACTGGGGAGAACACACACCATCTCTCCAGTTGGTCGTCAACAACAAAGAAGTGGTCATCACTCCTGCAATAATCCGCCAAATTCTCAATCTGGATGATGCCATTTCTCCTGCTGGATATCCCAAGGGCACTACAGATCTATCCTTTGCCAACATGGATATCAGGCAATCTAAGTGCCTCCACTATCATGAGAGAAACACTTCCATGACGCCGAACGCCTAATTTTCACATGGTGAATGTATGTTTGGCTCCTAAGACTTCGTCTTGGGATCAAATGTCGACAAAGTGGCAGCAGGTAATGTATTCTATTCTTGAGCAACAACCGTTAAACTTTTCAGAAATATTTTTCGGAGCTCAAGGATATGGCTCACAACTAACTGCTAACCGTTGGATACTATATCCACGGTTCATAATGACCATCATTACAAACCAGCTTAATGCTGAGGGACTTGTTGGCTTGGGAGTCCCTGCTACGGCTGTTCTGCCGGAAGTATACTCCCGGCACAACTCTGACCAGACACTCAATTGGCTGCCAAGCTGCGCAAACCCACGCAGCTGGAACCCACAGCCACCACCTCCAAATCAAAAGTCCCCACCAAACCCACCAAAAAGAAACCCAAAACGGCTACTCAGGGAATTGAGTCCCCTGAGGATGCCCCTGCAACACAAACGCAGGAGATATCCACTGGTCCAAACCCCCTAGTGTTATAAGGACTCTTCCAGCCATAGCCGCTCAGGATTCCTCTCAACAGGAGCCTACAGCAACCACACAAGGGGTACCTACACATTGGGATCTTCCTCACTTGAGGGGATTGCCATTGAAGAGCACCAACCTCCCCAGGTGCACACTGCTTCTATCCCTTCACCCCATACAACCGCCCCTCATAGCCCAACTTTAATAGTTGCACAAGTGCTGACTCAACTGCACTCCTCACCCCCTCCCCAGAAACCACTTACTACTGGGAACACCTCTACCAATGAGGGGGAGGAACACAATGCAATTGAGAACCCACAGCACAGGGGTTTACCACTTCTATCTCCTGGTGTAGATAAGGAGATTAGAATATCTAGTGAGGCTCCACCTCTTCTAAATCAGCACATGATCAGAATGAGGCTGGTAACATTGCTAAGACCTCACTAGAGGCAACAGCTGATGATGGCACATTGTCTTGAGGCTGGAAGTCCCCAGTACCAAGAAAAAGGGGCACATGCAACAACTGGTCTACACCCAGTGCATGTAAATCCTGCTCTAAGCAGGAGGTCAGGTGATTCAGCTTCGGCTGATGATGACCTGGGCTTTTTCTACGATGTTCTTGCCCAGAACACAATCCTTGAGGAGAAAGTCAGTAGGCTGCAAAACCTACTTGACCAACTCTCACAAGGAGAAAGACCATCTGCCTCCACCAACCCACAGATGGCACCTTCAGTTGAAGTTTCCCAACACTGAGCCACTCCAAACTCAGCCACCTGCCTCTGCTTCAGGCACTATTTCTCAGGAACAGAACCTCCTGAGCAAATAGTTGCTGTACTTCAAAATTCCCTCCCTCTCATCACACCCATAATCACTGACATTGTGACTAAAGCCATTGATGAGAGGCTTTCCTCAACTTTACAACTCTTCATTGATGCTGCTGTGCAAAAGACACTTTCTGTGGTACAACCCCTTCCACCAATGCATCAAAAAGGGGGAGAGTACTGCAGTGAAAGAAAAGAAGAGGAAAAGAACAGAGGAAGAGAAGGAAGAGAAGCTCAAGAGCAAGCCCAAGAGGAGGAGAAAGAAAAGCAACCACTGCTCACTTACAAATGAAAGAAAAGTGCTGATGATCAACCTACTGCTGAAGACAAATCCTTGGAAGAGCTGGTAAAAGATGCTGATACTACACACAGCCGATCCATGGATAAAATAATTGAACAACTCTTCAGGCAAGGTTTGATACAGCCACATTGGATAGTGAGATCAGAAGGTGGAAGTGCAGAGATTCAAACCCGATGGGCTGGGTATGATGCTCTTGAAAAAGAGAGATTGGAGATCATGATCCGCTTCATTGCATAATACTTAGGAAGATCTTTAATGGAGATTCGCGCGTGACCAGAGACAGTATTCTGGCTATAGCCACCATAATCTATCTGTCTGAGCAATTCCACAAGGGGATTATTGTTGAAGCCCTTGATGAGGCTGGGGTTGGTAAAAGGTTAGAAATGGCAAAACTTACAAAGGCAAAACTTACTACAAGATGTTGGATCAACCTTCCCTTCCACCCACCAAACACAGCCTACCCCTCAAATCTCCAACCAATCTCTAAGCCAAAATCCAAACATCCTCATATCTTCAAAACCAATTCCTTTACCAACCCAACCATCATCCAGTGATGCACCTAGAAGGAGGAGAAGGGTGCTAAGGATGGAAGAAGAAGAAGAAGAGGATGAAGATGATAGTCTGCCACTCTCTTGCTGTTCTAAAGCTACCAAAACCCAGAAGTCAACCCATGATCATACCTGACTCTCAAAGGGAAATGGTCAGAGTCAAGATAGAAGATGAAGAACAGCAGAAACGCACGATGAGCAACTACTGAAGATGGTTGACAAGGAATTTCCTCAGTCATCATCTATACAAGCCATGAAAGGGCATGCTCAGAGGCTGTACACTCTCAGGCACACATTTCAGTATCAGAAGGAGAGAGTGAGAGTATGGCCAACCCCAAGGTGAGTTCTAGAATCCATAAAAGAACTATTCCACACAGATACAATGGCCAGGTTAGAAAAACAATAGATTCTACCATCATGTTGGCCATTGTAGTCTCACCTTGGGAAATAATTGATGAATTCAAGAAAGCTCATCAAGCAAAGATGACCCCTCAAGCTTTACTAGAAACAAGATGATCAAAAAGGGATTATTATATAAAAAGCTTGAGAGACATAAGAAGAATGAGCTCCAGTTACTCCGTGAAGGCACCCATCCTGATGAATTTTTCTATAGGGAGGTAACTACAGTGGAGCTGAAAAATGGCAGGACCATGAAGTACTTATCTGAGTACTATGGTCCAGAGTTCTTCTTCGAAGGAGGAGTAGAAGAACTCTCCAAGGAGGAACAAGTTGTTCTCTTTGAGGCCTATGTTCGAGAGGAACAGGTTGCCCTTGGAGGAGTAGAAGAAATCTCATGAATAGGATAACAACTCTGTGTCCAGTTCCCCAAAACAGCGTTCCCATTCATACCTTGCCAAACAAATATCTGAGATTTCTTCCCAGGCCGGAGCTTACATGGGTCATCTTCTCTACTGATCAAGAAGGAAAAAGACCAATCTTTTGCCAACAATAAGTGGGATAATAAATAATTTAGAGGTTTTGGCTGCATTGGTTCAGGGGGAGTTTGTTGGACCAAAAGACCAATGAGCCAAGATCAGAAAACCTCTAACTCCCACATGGTATCACAACAACTGCTGAAAGCTTCATCAGCAGTTTGACAAGTGCTGAAGACTTCAACAGCTGAAGATCAAGTGCTGAAGACTTCAACAGCTGAAGAACTAAAGTGCTGAAGTACAACAGCTGAAGAACACAAGTACTGTAGCTGAACAGCTGAAGAACACAAGTACTGAAGCTGAACAGCTAAGAACACAAGTGCTGAAGCTGAAAGACCAAAGTACTGAAGTACAACAGCTGAAGAGTTTACAAGTGCTGAAGATCAACAACTGATGTACAAAGTCTGAAGACAAAGACTGAAGACATCAGCTGATGATATCTACTGAAGTCATCAGCTGATGAAACATCTGAAGGTCAAAGTCTGAAGATCAAGTACTGAAGCGTCAGTAGTTTGTCACAACTGCTGAAGAGTACTTCTTCAATAGTTGTGATATCAGTAGTTTTATATTTCTAGTTTCAGTAGTTTTGTAAAACGACTGAAGAGCTTGTTCTTCAGTCGTTGTAGTTTCAGTAGCTTTATATTTTTCCGTAGTTATAACAACTGATAACACTTAGAACTTTTTGTAAGAAGATGTCAGCTGTTTTGACATCTTCAGTAGTTGTGTTTCAGTTGTAATAAATCTGTTAGATGTCACTATCAAGTGACATCAGCAGACGTCACATCTCTTATATAAGAGGTGTCGACCTAATCATAAATGTGACATTCTGTTACCACGAAAGCGAATATTGAATGAAATATATTTGCAGATATTCCTCTCTATAACCGTCTTTGTTCTTCATTGAATATCATTTTGTTCTTGTGAATCGACTAATTCATTGTTTGAATTCCGCTGCTATACTCTTCAATCAATCAAACATAGATCACTGATCCTAACAAGAAGCCAGGTTGGCCTTGGAGGTAGAGGAAAAGAAACAAAGGAGGCTGAATTGCAGTTGAGGAGAGACAGGATAAACTTCCTACTCTCCAGAGGCTTTGATCTTCAAGAACTCTCTCCACACAACGATGATACGATCCTCTGGCGCTACAACAAAGAGCATGATCAAATGGAGAAAGAAAGGAAGAAGGTTGCAAAAGAAAAGGCCAGAGAGAAGAAGAAGAAGAAGAGAGGCTAGGGTCACTGCCTCCAGAAGCTCACTGAGAAAGCCTGGATAAGGACTATCTTCGGGCTCATGGCTTCTCTGGTAGGCAGGTGGGTCCTATGTCTGAAAGGACACTCCAACGGATTGTCAGTGAAATTAAGGCTGACATTCGATGGGGAAGGAAAGAGATGTATAGAAGGGTAAAAGGGATGACCTTCACTGCTTCTACCCAACCACAACCTGAACCTTCACCCTTACCATTCACCATTAAACTTGAACCTTTCACCCTGAACCCACATCACTACCCACACCTTCTCCCTCTCCTCAACCACCTAAACTTCCCTTATCCAACCCAAAACACTAGCCAGAACCTCTAAACCTAAACCTACCCAAATACCATCCAAACCATCCCTTCATCCTTCTCAACATCTCTCCCTTGAGGAGTTTAAGGCAATCAAGACGAAGCTCACCAATTGCACTACTTTGAGCGAAGTTCTTGCGTAGAAGACTATGTTAACATCACCTATGTAGACGGATCTTCAAGCTCCCTCACAAGAGACAGATTCCTTGATTTGCCTAGAGGAACTTTGGACCAGGTTGCAAGACTTTTGGGCCTCAATTCAGACTCTTTAAATGAGGAAGAAAAGAAGCTTAGAAGGAACTGGTGACTCTGCCGGATACAAAAAAGAGGACAAGATTCCTATCAATCTCTTGTGCCTAGAAGAAGAATCCAGTGGAGGTTCGATGAACCTTCTCACAACTTTGTTGTGGAAAGAGAGAATGGTGAAATCAACAGACTCAATGCAACCTCTCTGTTACACTCCAGCAGATTTGACATTGTTGAGTTAGCAAAGAATCCATTCTCCAACCCCTCCACTCTGAAACTGTTGCACTTGTCAGAAATCATCTCAGCAGTCTTCATTTAGCTGAGTTAACTGCGAAGGCAAAGATTGAAGTAGAGTTAAAGTTGAGAAGACAGGAAGACAAGGAAAGATCTCCCACCAAAGGTGCTGCCTTTCTACAGATGGTGGAAGGTCCTGAATTGGAACCTATAGTTTGATGGAAATATGATTATAGTTCCCATCAACTAACTCTTTTCAGAAGGCAACAACAAAGGGTACATGTTATCCAAGGTGACAGACTAGATTTCCTGTCTACCAAGGATCTGTACAAGCTTCTCAGCAACACATCAGGGAAGAACAAGGAGATAGACAAATACTTACTCTCTTTGGTGCTGAAAGCTTTGACAAGTCGAGAAAAGTGAAGTTTTGGTAGCATCAGTCTAGGGGGAGTTTGTTGATCAAGAAAAAGGCTAATGCAACCAAAACTATATCACTTAAGTTATTTTGGTGCTGCATGCAAAGGCTTCCGAAGCTTATCATGGAACTTCTGAAGGGTAGAGTTCTTCTGAAGACAAAGGGAAAGTCCAACTTCCGAAGACAGAACTCTACTTCTGAAGACAATGCATACTTCCGAAGTTCAAGACTTAGAAGAATAAAGTGTAGACCACTCCGAAGTATGATGAAAAGAAGAAGTCTCCAAGTCTTGGAAGAAGCAACCTCTTCCAAAGTATAAAGTGGCTTCGGAAGTACTTACTCTTCCGAAGCCATTTAACCTTCGGAAGACCTGCTATAACCAGTGGACACAAGTATGATCTCTGACACTCCGCTGCAGACTTCTGATACAACATGGCTTCTTCCCAAAGAGTCATGTTGTTGACCATATTTTATTCCACTGTTTACCTTTCATGATAGTACATGTTACCAACTTTAGTTGGTGACAAAAGGTAAGTCAGGGACATGTGACTGACTACCAAATCTCAGATAAGACTTTATCCGAGATACCTTAAACTATAGTCTTGTAGTATAGGCTTTAGCTAAAGGATCCCAGATGGTATCAAAGTATATCCGGCTGTAGATAGTATTATATATAGGTTCTCCTTGTAACTCATTGAGAGATCAGACACCGATCCTGCAATTATCATATCTAAGCTCTCAAAAGAATCCTATGTGATCAACTTATATTAATCTAGAGCTTTTATATCAATGCATTAATGAGATGTCAATGCATCTCAAGATAGAACTTATAACTTAATGTACATAGTTTCTAAGTGTGAAAAAGTGATGATTTGATTCGCAAAGGGAGATCAAACTTTATGTGACTTGAATGTGAAGCCCACAACAGTTACTAACTAATCAACATGAAAACATCATAAACAGCTTGCATAGTTGATACACTAACTCTTGTATGGATTTAAGTGGGCAATATACTTGCAATCAAACTCAGTTCAGGCATCAATTCAACAAAATAGCTCATCAGGAAGAGGCTTAGTATTATAGTATGATCCCATTATATGTGTCTATATATGCTTGTGCATTATCACACTGCCACACATTCTTCATGATATCCTTCTTAGAAATTTATGATAAATGTATTCTGTCATCATTAATAAAAAATTTAAGGGGAGTAGAATCATGAAAGTAAGTTAATCCATCAACAAAATTGTCTATTTCATTATCAATTTGAAGGAATTAGAACTTGAGCACCATCTTGGCTCTTGGATACATGAAGTTTTTAAAGTTTAAACTTCTTATGCAAAATTGTCATGAATACAAAGTCAACAAATTCCAAAAGCAATAAATGGTTCTAAGCAGTGGACTTGGACCATACAATAAAATAAATTTCAGTGTTTTTAAAGCATCAGCAGAAGCCACAGTGTCCTTTTACGCATCAGCAAAAGCCAGAATGTCTTTTAAGTATCAGCAGAAGCTACAGTGTGGAAACATATTAAATTTGTCCATCCATAGATTGGTAAACTATGGATGAGCCAGTACAAAAAGTATAATCTAATTTCATAGTTTGGTAACCTATGAAAATTTAAGTTATACTAATCCGCAAAAGTTTTTAAGTCATCCCCGGATGATATACAGAATCCATTGATAATGTGCAGAAGAACTAAGAACTGTGGATAAGTTAAATTATTGAGGGTCCCATATTATTAATAAATGAAACTAATGTGTCTGAGAGAGTATAAATGATGTTCTTTGACTTCAATATTCATTATTCACTTTTTCAGAATACTTTTTCAGACCTAGAAAATCACACTCAACAAATTTCCCCCCTTTCTCTAACATTCAAAATTACCGAATCAAAACATCAAACAAACACAAAACTCAGTTCTCATATCACTGTGTTCAAGGTAAAACATGTCTTAATGTTCAATAATGAACCGTTTGATTCTTGGTTATTCTCACAACTGTTCGCATTCTCATATCAATAATGTGATTTTGATGAAATCTTCTTTATTCTTATGAACAGATGGATAATCGATTTGCGAGAGAGCACAATGTGTGTGCTTTCTTAAACCATTATGACCTGTTTCAGAAGGATGCTAAGACATTATTCGATATTTAAGAAGATCTAGGCTGTTTTATGCCTTATCAGCAGAGCCAATGATTCATCAATCGCACAGTACTGATTTCTGGAACTCCGCCCGAATGGAAGAAGATGGACAACCTATTTTGTCAAATGTGAAGAATCAAAGACTAGATTGGTTGAACAGACAATAAGAAGGGTTCTTGAGTTGGGAGATGTAGAAGCTGGTCACCTGATGTGTTCGAGAATGAATACATAGAGAAAGTCTTTCTACTGATGGGGTATGATGGTGACTTCAAGAAGGGAGAGACAAAGAAAGGAAGACTCTGCAAGCCATACAGATTTCTCTGCCACACTTATCATAAGTGCATCTCAAACAAAAAATCTGGACTTGACAGATTTTCAAGGCATACATCTTCAGGTATTATTGGTGTCTTTGAGAGAAGAACATACAGTTACTCAAAGTACATCTTCAACTGCTTATGTGATCACATCAAAGTGTAGAAGGCTGACAAGATGTACATGTTTCCAAGGTTTCTACAATGATCATCAATGCTAATCTACCTGGGACTGCTATAGATGGCGATGTGTTTGTTCAAGCACACCTAGGTAGATCTGTTCTGAATAAAATATTTGAGAAGTATGAAGGAGGAGACATGCCCATGTTTGCTCATGTGGTAGATGCTAATGCAAACATTCCCCAAGAGCTTATGTGGGAAGATCAACAGGATGGTTCAGCAACCAACACTGTACAAGCCACTCACTCACCAGATCTATCACATTCACCAAACAACAATATCCATAACACCCTTCACCTTCAAGTCAAAATACTCAGCCCATTTCACCCATTCTCTCTGTTCACTCTCAATAATCTCCCTTATCCGTCAAGACACTCAGCCAATCTCTCCTCTTACTCTTCAATCACAGCTAGCCAACACATAGAACCTATCTCTCCAATTACAGAAAAGCAATCCACTAAAAGCTTTCACATAAGGGAAGCAGTCTTAGTCTCTCAATCCGGTACTATTCAATTATCATTATCCAAGACTAAATATCTTGTCCATTAAAATGATACTGAACTAGTTTCACCAGTCATTGTCAATCGGCAGCAAGAACAAACTCATCAAGATGAACCTGTTCAAGCAAAAGAGGAATGCTCCAGTTCAGCAAGTGTGGCTCATACTGAAGATCACAAAGATGAAATTGCTGATCAACAGAAAGAAAGGGAAGAAGAAGATAAGTACGAGGAAGTTATTGCCTATGAGAAGATGACATCAATGATGAGGACATCCCAATAAGCAAAAGCTATCTGGTGGCTGAATACAAAAGCTTGTGATAAAGTCTAACTGTAGAAAGAAAAGAATTCAGAGCTGAAGGGATTGTAAAAGAAAAGGTGATGCAGCAAAAAGCAATCATCACAAGATTAAGAAAAGATGCTCAATGCAACAATGAAGTCATTGATACTCTGTTGAATCATGTGAAGAACAAAAGGAATCTATTGCTAATAAAAAGCTGAAATAGAAAAGCTTTTGTTGGAGAGCAACCAAGCTAACAAGACTGTTGAAGAACAACTTGCAGATGTACAAAGAACTAAGGAAGAGGTTGAGGAGCTAAAGATGAAAATAAGTGCCCTGGAATCTAAGTCTGCCTCTACATCAGTACAACAAAAGAACCTGCAACATCCTCGAAGCAACTGATTCTATATTCCAGGAAGAGAAACTACTTAGGCTCTACAATGAAATAGGTAATCAATGTTGATGATTCACCTAAAAGATCAGGCATACATCTTCAGAGCACATTGCTTTAGTGAATGTTTCAACATCAAAGCCAGTTACTGCTGATGAAGCTGAGAGTGATATTGAATAGAAAGAACTGACTGAAGAGGATTCTAACAAAGAACAAGAAGTATCAAAGGCTGATGATCTTCTGACAACAAAAGACATAATGGAAAAGAGGCCTGAATCAACTGTGTTTATGACCCTGATCAACCAAGGATTTCCATATGACATGGTGAAAAGATGTATCTGGCTGAAATGAAGAATCTGCTGAAAGAGTTTGAGCTTTCCAGATTCATGATTCCAAATTATGACTATGAAGCATTCACAACTTTTCAATCCATTCAGAAAATCAAGAAAGATTTAGGCCACTGTGATACAACAAAGCTTAGCAAGTACAATATGATATGTTGGCTACAGGGTCATAACTACAAGGCACATGAGCTTAAAGTAAGAAATGTTAGTGAGCTGAGAAGAATGATGGAACATGTAATGACTGTTGAGCTTGATACCAGTCAGATTAAGCACCAATGTATAATGCAGAGCAACAAAGCAAACTCCCTGCTGATCCTACAACTGTTGAACCTAAAGATCAGCACAAAGGAAAAGATAAACTAATCAGAGAGCCACGAGCATTCATACCTGGCAAAGTATGGCCATTGGGTACAACTGTGAGAGAGGTTACAGAGAAAAGTCTACCCTAATAGAACTGTATGACCACATCACAAGCCCCAACTCTGTGAAAGACAACAAGATTATGGCCGGAAGTATGATCAATAATGGGACTGTGCAATTATTAAGAGAACATCTGGAAGAATTCAATACTTCCATGATGTAGTATCTATATTGTGTCTAACTGAAAGTGACATCTAAGATCTGCAAAGTATAATTATCTCTAACTATCCAATTCACCTAAGAGGAAGAGACTTCTCTGTGTTGGTGGGAAAGTTAAAGACAAAATTCAAAGATTATGTGATAAAAGAAGCCAAAAGAGAGGATGATGAGCATAGAAGAAGAAAAGATGATAAAACCCCATTAAAGCTCTGATATCATGACAACCTATATATTTTGTGTGTTCTCGTAAAACAATACACAAAACTATTATAGAACCTTGATACAAAATCTTAATGAGTTTAACTCAAACAAGTTAACTTAGTCTATAATAACTTTTCTTGAACAGTAACTCACAAACACATCAATGCTACCCTTGATTTTGCATTAAAAGATAACAAGCGTAGCTCAAACTCTTAATATCAAGGAGAGCTTCAGCACTTTAATTTGTATATGACTTTTTCATTTACCTGAACTCACCACCCTATATATAATATCTGATACACTTTTGATGACACATTGGTATATTGGTTCACGTCATTGTCTAACATTTGACTTAGTGATTCCTTCCATAAGAATGTTATCATTTTGTTATGGTAGCTCAAAAGATGTTTGATGTTCATCACACTTACATAGCATATACTATAAACGACATTGGTTTATCCTTGGATGTCTTCTTCTAGCTATGCACACTCATTAAGTATTTTTCAAATTTGAGAATCCCAATGAATTCCTAATTTTATTGTATTCTTTTATTATATACATAATAAAAATACAAACCATAATACAAACAAGACTTCAATTACTCTATTTAATCTAGGATAGAACCTTGAATCTATAGATTGTAAAAGTGAAGATTAGTGTTTTATCATTCCATAAGCATCTTGTATTTTATAAAAAATGGGAGAACATAATCTTTACGTAAAGGCCATTCTATCCAAGACTATAGGACTCCCAAGAACCTTGGTTTTAAAAAGTGTGAATCGCGCATAAGCGACATGGTCTAAAATAGAGGCGCAAAAGTGCATCACTTTTCGTACGTGAGGCGCAAAATGTGTATATAAATATTTTAATATATAGACTAATATATACAATTTAATAATATAATTAACATTTATGTACAACCTAAAACACTATAAATACAACCTAAAGAAGCACATAATATGTTGATACACTCATTGTACAACAAACAAAGCATGATGTACAAGAAACAAGAAAAGAAAAAAAATTAGAAAAGGTTGTGAGGGAACTTTAACAATAATTATTCTTCAAGGGTAACAAATGTAATTAATTAAATAAAAAAGGAGGTGCAGTGGTTTATATTGGGGTTTAGGAGACTACAACTGTCATCCACATTTCTTCTTCATCTAGAGAGCCTAGTCTCCTCCATTGACAAGGTCTCCTCCATCAACCAATCCCTTTTTATCGCCTATTTCTAGGTATGTTTTCAACCCCATTTCATCTCCATGGCTAAGTCGTGTTCCCATACAAGAAGCACGACATAAACATCGATTTTTTGCCTCAAAAACACGCTTTACCCACGCTTCACGTACATTGCTCGCCTTATGTTCACAAAAGCGAAAGTGGTCACTCCTGAGGTCACTTTGCGTCTAGGTGCGCCTCAGGAGCGGTTTTTAAAACCAAGCCAAGAAGATAAAGTGAAAGCGGAGGAATGCACTATTGAGCTACCACTTGGCTTGAGACTATGGTAACCCTTCACTTGACAAAAAAATCTCTTTTTCAAATAAGTTCTTATTGTATCATGCTAAATTAATATTTCAGATTCATTGAGCTTGAATCTTAGGATTCAACTCGTTTAGATCTAGAAATCAAATTTAGGATGGGTGGACGTGTGTAAATCAAAGAATTTTGAATTTTCTTGTTGTCCATGGGTGGTGATCTAGAAATCAAAGAATTCCTCTATGGGTGGTGATTTACGCCATGAGAAACACACACACAAAAGCCACACGTGCAAAAATGCACTAGTGGGTCTATTTACTTTTTTTGTTGTCTTGATGTTGACTTTGTCTTGTATTTGTTTTCTTCTGATTATCAATTTGGTCTCTGAACTTGTACAATAAGATCTTTAATCGGCTATGATTATCATTTAGTAAGCTTCAGTTTATTACATTGTTGAATCCCAACAATACTCTCCCTAAACTGATGCTTGTTAAACCTTGAACTTGAAGATGTTCTCTATCACATGTCTTCTTGATTGACTGATGTTCTAAGACAATTCATTGATGTTCTACCCCTTAGATTAAGCTTCTCCAAATAATTTCTGACAAAGGTTAGAATCTCTTGAGAATACTTCTTGGTATTGGATATGGGTTGTATCACTCTTGGATTACAATTCATATCACAACTCAAGGATTAGAATGCATTAGGCATACGGTGATGCTTTGAACTTCAATAAACTGCATCAGGAACATGAATCAATACTGAACACACTTCCACTCTTTTGTAATAACTTGATAGATGACATTCTTCAAATAACGACTATTCCCCTTTAATTAAAGTCTGTCTAACTATCCCCTCAGTAGTCAGACACGGGTGCAAAACATCATTAATGATTATGAGCCCAAGTACTTCAGAAAGGGCATCTGACGATACAAGTCCCTGGATGAATCTGTGAAAAATTGACCAAAGTTGATTTCTATACTCTTTTTTTTGAAGTCTTGTTCATCAGCTGTTCATAAGCATTCCTTTCAACACACCCACATTTCTTTGCTAACTCATCCGCATTTGTTTGCAAAGCATCTGCATTTGTGCTTAAAGTACCCGCATTTGTTTACAAGTCAACCGCATTTAGTGACAGGCATCCGCATTTGTTGCCAAGTCATCCGCATTTGGTGACAAGTCATCCGCATTTGGTGACAAGTCATCCGCATTTGTGTATAGCACATCCGCATTAATGGATAACACATCAGCATTTGTGTATAACATATCCACATTTGATCAAGCTTCATCCGCATTTGTTTTTGTTCATCCGCATTTGTTTTGAGACTTGAACAAAATTCGATTTCACATTGCAGTGCAAGTTGGGAAATCAGTAGTAGCT
Source organism: Flaveria trinervia (assembly GCA_025506515.1). Classification (NCBI taxonomy): domain Eukaryota; kingdom Viridiplantae; phylum Streptophyta; class Magnoliopsida; order Asterales; family Asteraceae; genus Flaveria; species Flaveria trinervia. The sequence goes on from CM046456.1 coordinate 31,258,158, forward strand.
TCCGTTTCTTCGTTTTTTTCTTTGCTTTTAATGATAATCGTGTTCAATTGCATCGAATTTTGAAGGAATAATCCAGGGAATGATTATATTTCTTCAAATCGTACCATATTAGAACAGATCTGATGATTTTTCTTCTTGATTTTGAGATGAAAAAATGGGTTTTCTTCTTTTTTTGATTATAATCTTGTTCAATTGCATCGAATTTTGAAGGAATAATCATGAACATGTTCACAATTCTTCAAATCGTACCATAGTTGAACAGATTTGTTGGTTTTTCTTTTGATTTTTGGTATGAACAGATAGTTTTTTGATGAACATGGAGTTTGTTCTTCATTTTTCTTCTTTTCTTCATTGTTCTTGACATCATTAAAAATGAAATCAGATCTAAAAACTAGATAAATCCAGCAACCAACAGCTTTGATACCATTTTGCTAAATCAATATTTCAGATTCATTAGCTTGAATCTTAAGATTCATCTCATTAAAATCTAGAAATCAAAATTAAGATGAGTGGACATGTGTGAATCAAGGAACAAAGAGATATATAATAATAATGTTATGGTTTTATTGATGTTAATAAACAAGTTACAATGAAAATCATAGATACCTGATAAAATCATACCCACCCAAAGGAGAGATTTCTCCATAGGTGGTGATTTTACATCATAAAAAACACACACAAAAGCCACACGTGCAAAAAATGCACTAGTGGATCTACACATCATAACTTAATTTTGATTTTTCTTTTTGTTTTGATGTTGACTTTGTTTTGTATTTATTTTCTTCTGATTATCAATTGATCTCTGAACTTGTACAATAAGATCTTCAGTCGGCTATAATTATTATTTGGTAAGCTTTAGTTTATTATATTGTTGAACCCCAAAATATCAGCCAAAACCTCGTTAATTGATCTTCACAGTGCTACTCTATCAGTTAAATCCTTTACCCATAGACTAAAATAGTTAGGCGTATTTATTTCTTCATGACCAAATTTTGCTTCAAAACATACATCAATTTCTTCGGACTAAATTATTTGCGGGTGGAGGGAGAGTTCAGGGAGGTTGCCGAAGAAGCCTTCGTGGAGTTGAGGACTCCACTATCTACATCCCGCACTCCAGCAAAGCACATATACCTCAATTCTATTAGCTAAAGACATACTCAACAAAAACCAAAGTTTCACATAAATATCAAAATCATAATACACACTAATGAACCCAAACACAGATTCATGTATTGGTAGTCGACATTAACATGACCATTAAAACAATCATGTCCAAACAAAACCAGTGCTAATTTCCTAATTAAATTATGAAATAAACATATCTCAACCCGTTTATAAAAATCAGATTGACAGTTTCCACAAACCCTTTTAAGCTAGATCAAAACCAGCCAAATTGTTAAACTCATGGCATGCCAAATATTCTTCTCTTGATAACGTGTTGAGATTTAAACCACACCAGACGAAATGATTGATCAACATACAACTTACAATCATACTATATCATCTACAGATGAATACAATGCTAGCAGCAGCTATCATAGGTCTATTACATCATACAAATTTTTAAAAAGAAAGGAACACCACCCCACCCCATCTTCAAGTCATCAGAGACCACCCAACTAAAGACTCTTCTACAAAAAAAAAAATCAAACCGAATAGTTCGAAAAACACTCATTCAGGTCTGCGCATTTTCACATTAAGGCTGATTTCTTTATAAGACTGAACCTTCTTAGCTACTGCACGAGATGGCCTTGAAATAGACAATCTACATTCTTCACTTACTTTATTTGGTAATGAATCATCTTCTTTAACAGAACAAGCCACATCATCCACTTGCATTTTATCATCCTCCTCTTTTGTATGAAACAAGTCTTCTGCAGGTTTTGGTTCATCATTTTTAAACCTAGCAGACTGCCTTCTAGCTCGCAGCCTTCAAAACAAAATGTTAAAAGAAAAAAATGCTTGCTTTAGACTTTAGTGAATTTGTAGTTTTATTTCAATACAAATTTACTCTTCAAAAGAAGCAGTGTGCACAAACCTTCCATCATCACCCACTTGAACCTTTCTAACTGATGGGCCTAAACCTGAAATCAAGAGTAGTTATTGGATGTGAATAACCAGAATGGAAAAGTTAATTGTAAGAATGAACCAAAAGAACACAATTAGAATTACTTTTGGATTTCTGCCTTCCGTTAGTATTACAATGTTGGTCTTTGTCTCTTTCTGCAACCGTACATACTCCCGTCTCCTTTTGCTCAAATACTTTCGCCTTCTACAAGTTGATATATATGAATATTAAGGCAACTTTACTTAAATTGTTCGATAAAATACATATAATTAACTACTCATGAGTCATAAGCAAACCTTAATTTCATTCGTTTCACATGTTTTGGTTTTCCTTTTTCCCTGATAAATAGCAGACAACATGCATGTGAGAATGACATAGACCAAAAACCAGCATTCCTGCAACTATATGAAGAAAGAGCAACACACTAACCTCTAACTCCAACTTGTTTGCTATAAGCAGACCATTTTTGCATCCTAGTTGATGTTGCAGATCTTTTAGCTAAACCAAGAAAAAGTGTCAGCATAAATATAAATAGACAGGTAGAGAGAACAAAAGTTGGCCACACAAAACTGCATGAACAACTTACTCTATCCTTGCCAGAATTTAGCTCCTACAAAATTAATGAAATATGTTAATCTTCCTGAAAAAACTATTAGAGCAAATTCCACATATTCTGACAAGCAGAGTTGCAAACAAACCGCTAGCATTTGACTATTTGACTGTGCAAGATGCAAATTTTGCTGCTGCATCTTCTGCAAAGTGATCCTTAGTTTTTGTAGCTCAGCTCCACTTATATCAATGATTTTACTGTGAAAAATGTAAGGAAAATCATATTCATAGTCAAGCAAGAATACTGTACTTCAAAATTTCCATAACTGTGAACTATATTATTAAAAGGATACTTTTTATCAGCTACAACCTTCATCAGTGCTGCATTTTCCTGAAATACAACAACATCAAACCATGTGAATACCAATTATACATGAGATATAACACAACAGTAGGGTTATGTGTATAAATTGCATGATGCCATATGCAAGAACGGGATACCTTTTGGAGCTGCTCTATATATTCTTTCACAGTGGATGAATTTGGCTTGGACTTGTTATCTTGGGTCAAAGTACTAGGTGCCTTCGGCCTGTTGCTAATGTCAGCAAGCATTTTCCTCCCTGAACTTACTATAGAATTCTTTGGCATTTTCTCTACTTTAGGCTTATCTGTTTAGACATCATATTTTTAGAAATGAATGAACAACGATGTGTAAAGACCTTCCAATCAAACTATCTTAACTAGTTTTTTAAATTAGCCAACAGAAAGGTGACCTATGGTTCGATACAGGCTAACATATCACATGTTAAATTTATAGTAAAGAGGTAAAAAACACAAACAGTCAAACAAAGTAGCAAATTCAAAACTTATCTGCATTTTTATTAGAAAAGTCTCAATGTATAATCTGAAATTGTGACACCTAACTATGAATACGCTGATATTTCTTCTACTTACAGCATAGGAATCAATGTACAACAAATGATATCCAAAAGACAGAACGTAATCTAAATTTACGCATGATAGTAGGTATCGACCAACATTTGGGATTAGATGCCACCATTATAGCTACAGTTACCTGAACTATGACCCACTAAACACTATGGCAAGCACAACAACAGTTTTCGTATAGTATATCTGTAATCTTGTGATAGTATAATGAAATTTGAAAAGGGGGGATGGTGGCATTTCATATGTAAGGTGTAATAACTCGTGTAGATTAAAAAAATCAAACCCTAATTTCTATTGAAAATCTGTAATTGGTTCTTGAATATAACGATACAGATCTGAAAAACCCTAGAACCCAAAGAGAAACATGAGGTTTGAGATCGTAAATCATGAAAATGAAGCGTTGGATCTAGCAAGCACAAAAATTGTTTTTCTTTGCAATGCAAACAAAGATTGATGAAGAAGTAGAGCAAAAGATGTAATTAATACCTTCATAGATGACATCGGTCTTGGCATCGAAGACAAAGACACCTTCCATGATATTGAAGAGCGAGAAACCCTAATCTTTGACATCAATCTTCAGACTTCAGCCCCATCTCTCAACTCGCGGAGTGTGCTTCTTTCTCTCTCTCTCTTACGAAAGCGGAGCCGAATTTTGAATCTGCGAGCCCTTTTTTTGAATCTTATGATAATATTACTGGTTCACCGGAATTAAAAACCGAATAATATTATAAAATAATATATATATACATATGTTTGCATATACAAATGATAAATTATAAAAAAATGTTATGTCTAAATGCAAATTAATAATAAATAAAGCACAAAAAGTGAAAACATATTATTCTATTACTAGTTTCAAAAAAATCTAAAAAAGATTTAATATTCTTATAATTTTTTTTCATTTTCAATACAAAATGTTGAACTTATTCTCATCTTTCTTCTCACCATACTTTTATGTGCAATAATACTCTTCTTCTTCATTCTTCATCTTCAAAAAATAGTGCAAAGAAAAACAATCAAAGCTAGAGACGGTCGGAGGGAGGATCGGACGAGGCAAATTTGGCCGGAGAAGTCAAGAGAGATGACCGGAGGAGACGAGGAGAGCTACAGATTTGTAGAAAATGGCACCACCAACCCAACCGGAAATTCAACGATTCCCGGTCCAACCGCAAACTCAGGGTAAACCAGTCGGTTCTTGCATTGTGAAACAATCTGAAGTTGCTCGGTTCGGTACACCCTTCGATCCTCGGTCGGACTGACCGGTCTGATCCAGCCTTCAAAACGTTGATAATGGGCCTAAAGGATTGAAAACAAGATAATATTACTGTTAGGACCTGGTATTTAAACGAAATACCTATTGATTAGTGTGTAAACCAGATCAAATAGTGCGGAATCCTATTTGATTGGCGATCCAATCAGTGAGAACACACGAAGAATCAATAAAGAATTAAAACTAACGTTAGAAATCGATTGGGAATCGATCTAATGTGTTCTATGAACTTGGAGAATGAATTGGGAGGCTTCTGGACGGCTAGGGTACGTCTGGAGTCGTAATAGAATGAATTCCCCCTTCTTTCCACGAATTGGGTTGTATTTATAGGTTAGTATTGTTCATTCATGCGACAGAACCATTAGTATGATTCAGTCGTGCGATTGAACCATACGGTTGATTCATCCGCACGACTGAGTGTTCAGTCGTGCGACTGAGCCAATCTTATGTGTCAATCATACGACTGATCCAGTCTCCTGGTTCAGTCGTGCGACTGAGTCAATCGTATGAAGTTATTCATGCATGCGGTTCATTCGCATGGGCCATTCGCATGAGAACTTCATTATGTTAAGTTTGAATGTATTAATTAATAAACATTATGTGTAACCATTCAAACAATCACTAACCTAATTAACCAATTCAATATCGACTCTTTAATGAAATATTAGACATTACAAATCACAAACAATCAATATCATTTTATTAATCGTATCAAATTACATCCAAATCAGATAAACAAGATCTATTACTTTCATATCATGATCTAGGGACATACATGTATCAACAAACTCCCCCTTGGACCTAGATCTCTCTAATGTCTTATTTTCTGCATCACCTCCTCATATTTCTTGTACATGTCCTCTTTTGTGACTCCCGCATGAATCTCAAACGCGAAGCAGAGTCTTATGACGTTTTGGAACTGGAGGGCTTGTACAATATCTTGCGTATCATAGAACAGTGGCCACTTGTATAGCGTGTAGACATCATTTGCTGACAAGTTGGTAAGCCACATTGGGTCGAATACCCTGATCGTATCCATTTGGCCCTCTTTGTTTAGGACTATGACCGCTTCAGCTGTTCTCCAATCGTAGTACCACCACTTAAAGTGTGGAGTGAAGTCCTGTGGCATTTCCCTGAGTGGGATTCTTGACATTGTGCGCGGAGGACTCCACTTCAACACTATCTTCGGCTTTCCAGTAATGGCATCAACCTCAGACCTTCTGATATACCTTGTAGGCTGTTGGGGTCTAAAGTTAACCCACCTGGTGTGGTACTCCTTCTTTAGGGTAGCCTCGAACCAGCCTGACATCTTCCTCGGTCAGCATACAAAAGCTTTAGTTTGGTCAGCTGGTTGAGCTCAAAACCTGGTAGAGTCTTCAGATCATGTGGGAATCTGAAGTACTCTATGCCCTTTTCCCTCTTAACTGCATATATGTTAAGATCCTCAAAATACACCCATGTTATGATCCTGCCAGTCACCTTATGATGTTTCTTGACTCTGTAGAGTTTGGTGTAGGCATCCTGTTTTGATTCAGCGCGTTGGGCTCTAACTTCTTCAAAACACGCAGCCCACTCAGCCTTTCGGATATCGACATCATCATTTGAGGCTTGGGCTATTTCCTCTACTTTCTCCCACTCTTGCTCCATCTTGTTAACACCTCAAAAATATCGCTGACGAGGGATTCACCCAGATTGGGGACCACATTTCCCTCATTGTCAGTGTACTGAGGGTAGTGCTCGGCAGTGACATCTTCAATCTCGATTTCATCAACATCGTTGAGCTCTTCGTCACTAGTCGAGTCGCATGTCCGAGCATCCTTCACTATCTCATCTGGATTGAGCTTGAAGATCTCTGCAAGTTGCTCGTTTGATAGGTCGTGAATTATTTCCCCTTCTTCAGGGGTATAACTCACCGATCTCCTTACGATCCCTTGCAGATCAAGAATCATTGTTAGCTGAGTCTTGACCTGCTGAAGGGGAGCAACATCAAACTCATCCCTTTGGTAATTTGGATCTGTTTGATTTACACATTCAACATATCAACCATTAGTATATAATCAAAACAGAAATGCATTAAACTTAAGTTAAACATCGAATACATAGGTTTCAATACATGATTCAAATACAAAAGTACTTAAATACATAAACATCTAATCTTTACTTTTGTCCTGTATCATCGTCTCGTCACTTGGTGGAGCAGAGGAAGAAGCTGGTTGGTCTTGATTCTTCTTAGACCTCCTTTCTTGACCTGAAGTAGAGGCCGATGCAGCTGCATCTCCTCCTACTGTATCATCATCATCATCCTTCTCCTCTGTCCTTTCTTCTTCTGTCCCCTCATCCTCCTCTGTCTCATCCTCATCATCCTCATCATCTCCGTCTCCCTCTTTGATCTTTAAGGGCTCCTCCTTAGATCCCTTTAGCTTTAACATGATCGTCTTTTTCGCCTCCTCCAACTCCTCTATCTTCTTGTTTGATGTGACACTATGTGCTTGGAGTTGGGCTATCTCATGGCTCTGAACAGCCATCTGCTGGGCCTGCTCCTCTATCACTCGAGCCTGCTCTTCTATCTGGTAAGACTAAGCAGCAGTAAGATTAGCAAGCTGGCGGATCTGAGCCGCCTTCTCCTCATCTGCAGCTAATAGGCGCATCACCATCCTGTTGAGCGTAGATAGCTGTTCCTCTACCCTAATTGGAGGTAGAGGTGATCCATAAGTATGAGATGGATGGGCTGAGGATTCAGCTTGGTAGGTAGTAGTGGTGGTGGTGGCTATAGTGAAGATGGGTCCGTGAAGTAGTGGAGGTGATGTGGGAGTGAAAGATATGGTGGTAGATGGAATCTGTACAGTGGTGGGAAGTGTGGTGGTGGTAGTAGTAGCTGTGGTGGTTGTGTGGCTGTGGTGGCTGTGGTGGTGGATGGTGTGGCTGTGGTGGTGGATGGTGTGGCTGTGGAAGTGGTAGTGGTGGTGGCTGTGGTGGTAACGAAAGTGAGTCGTATTTTCTTCTTCTTCTGATCATGGGGCTGAGCCATCCTTTTCCTCCTCATTCCCGTTGAGGTGGATGCTCCCCCTACAACCTTGCTAGCTGACTCTGGTGCATAACTCGGATCAGTGGCTGTCTCTCCTGAGTCTCTTGGGCGTTCACCAACCGCCCTTAGCCCATGTTCTGTGGGAACAACCTTGCTTCCCACAGTACGTGTCAAGGGCTCCTCTTCCGACTCCTCTTCCTCCTCACCAGGAACAAAATCCTGATGGAAACCAACAGACTCGGCTATGTCTCCGGCTGGGGCGGACACTGGAGGTATAACATCAGAAACTAAGCCTCTCGGTGGAGTAGGCATACCATCCCCAGCGTCCCCACTGTCGTCATTATCAGAGTCATGCTCTGGGAGCAGTAGCCTCTCGTCATCAGAATCACTGTCATCATGACACCATTTGCGTCTCCCCGGCGCCACATATCTCTCGTTGGCCAAATGGCGATCAACCTCTTCACCTGGGGCTTCACTTGCTTGCCCCTATACACCCTCATCCGACCCAAGGTCGTGTCATCCATAATCTCCAAAGCAACTGCATCATGACTCTCCTTGGGAAGAAGTGGTAGCTTCTCGTTGAAGATCAGCTATAGAAACCTGGGGTACATACAAAATCCGTCCTTCCCTTTTGCCTCCAGGTTCTCCACCAAATAAGAGAAGATCATACTCGAAAAGCTGAAAAGGTGGTTCAACACCAGTGCCACGTAGGCATTCTGAATTTGGTCTGATAGGTCATCGAACCCACCCCTCCTCGAAGCAATGCACTTTAGGATCACATGCGCCAAGTACTTGTATTGGGGGCACAGGTTGCTCTTGTTGAGCACACCCGAGTTTATGTCCCCAGCGTACTTGATCCTGAGGAAGCAGCCTCTCACAGTCAGTGGATGTAATCTGGTGGGGTGATTCGAATCGTCCCCAAACTCAAGAACTCTCTGGATATCAGCAGCAGTAACCTCGATATCATGACCCAGAATTGAGCTCCGTATACTGTACGGCTCACGAGAGTGATCAACTGAGGCATTCTCCCAGAATGCCTAGTGTAATGACCTGTAGGGCGTGCAAGGTGTAGATATAGCCTTATGTATCTGGGAACGTCTAAGGAAAGCTATAATCTCTGTGAACTCGGCCCCGTTCCAAGTACTATGATCCAAGTGAGCACATATGTTGTGCTTTGGATTAATGGACCATCTATCAGCCATTTTCCTGAAACACAAGACACAGAACCATTAGTACATAATACATCAAAATTCAGTTCTAAGTGTAATGTTTAAATTCGTTCTGATTCATTCGTGCGAATGAATCATGCGACTGAAGTCAGTCGGTTGTTCTGTCATGCGACTGAGCGCGTTCGGTGAATGAGACATGCGACTGAGTTCAATCTACTGGCTGAGTCTGCGATTGGTTCAGTCGGCCGACTGAGCTCATTTGCATGGTTCATTCGACCGATTGATCCAATCGCAAGTTTCAATCGTGCGATTAGAGTTCATCTGGACGACCAGTCGCTTGTCCCACTGTTCAGTCGTCTGTGGTTCGAATCTTGACCAAAACAAGTGATTTAACATGGGTTACCGGTTCAATAGACTCGCTATTTAGTCACTAATAACCCATTAAACTTAATTTTAACATTTTGCTTAGTTTATGTTGGTTATTAGGACATTTTTCAGTCCGGTTCTTGTTTCACTCGAATATCACAAATTTGGGTTCCATTCCTTCTGTTTTTGGTGCGATATCAATGCCATCTACCTTTATATAAGTCAACGAACGTCAGAAGATCAACAGCAATGTGAAAACAAGGTCTAGAGAAATTTTGGCAGAGTAACGGTACTTGGTGCGATTTAGGAGCGATTGAGGGTGATGAGTGGAATACGATCGACTATGGCCCTTTAAATACTGAAGCTGAGTTCAATCGACCGACTGGCCTCATTCGCCCAGTTCAATCGGGCGACTGAGGCTCAGTCGTGCGATTGGCCCAGTTAGTCGCATTCAGTTGGCCGACTGAGTCTCAGTCGGTCGACTGACTCATTCGTGCCCTTTCATTCACACCCTCAGTTAACCGACTGAGTCTTAGTCGGTCGACTGACTCATTCGCACCCTTTCATTCGGTCGAATGGATCATTCTGATAAGCCATTCGGGTGAATGTCTCAATCTCATGTCCAATCGTGCGAATGGGATCCATTCGCATGGTTGGTCCATACTTATGATCCAGTTGTGCGAATGGGTTACACTTATGAACATTTAGCACTTAAACCCTTTTTACCTGTTGAAATTAACATTATGAGCATTTGATCATCTCAGACATGATCATTTTAACTTGAAAAACTTTTGATCACCTCAGACGTGATCCTTTTACACAATTTAGTCACCTCAGACGTGACCCTGTTAAACTTTGAAAACACATGTGGTCATCTCAGACATGACCCTTTTAGTGAGTTGATCCCTTACTGATTTTCATGATATAGTCCGACGAACAAACAAACTAAAATGGCTAACTAACTAGAAATTTGAACTAAATACAAAAATAAAACTTGTTTTTTTGACTTTTTGTGAGAGATAAATCCTAGGATAGACTTCTACTGGATTTGGTTCCGGAATAGGCAGCTTCAATTTAGTTTGACCACACCTAGACCAATTCAAATTTGGAATCATACAGGCAAGTCAAATCATTTGGGACTTGTTATCAAAACCTTTTGATGCTCAATTCTTGGTTTTCATCCAGAGTCGTTAGCAACTTTTAGGAAATCATACTGGAACTATTAGATCACCACATTGATTTGAACTTTCAAGAATTGCAGCCACAATGATTGTCAATATGTTTGTCCTCTTAAATCCATACACAGACTTTTGACACAGACTGGTGATAGATTTAGGTTTAATTATTTCAACTAACATTTGTGGATCCCACACTTATATGGTAATCAACATTCCCCAGGAGCTTTTGAGCGGTCTACGGGTATTTTTACAAGAAGAGACTATTCTTAGAGCTTTCAAAGAGAAGCCAATCCTCAGGTCAGTGCCATCGCACAGCAGAGAGGCGGCAAACAACAATGAATTCTAGAATATCTAGGTTATGCTTATCCTCAGGTCAGTGCCATCACACAGCAGAGAGGCACACAACCTATCTCCTTGTTAGAGCTGGTATCAAAGTATAACCGGTTGTAGGTGATAGTATATATAGTTTCTCATTGTAACTCTTGTATTATGCTTGTAAGAGTTCTGTAAACTTTGAGTTGAGAAGTAATATATACAAGTACCTTAAAAATTATTTCCTTGTGTTCTTAAGTTACTTAGTATATTATAATCAACTCTTTGAGAGCTTTTGCTTCATCATAACCGTGTGAGTGTAAGTGAGTTTGAGAGAAAACCAAGTGTTAGTGACATATATTGATCCCGCAATTGGTATCAGGGCTTTTTAGGCTCTTGATTGTGTGATCTTACCATCCAAATCAACCTGTTTTTCACTTCTCCTTTCATCACACTCTAAAATGGCCCTTATTTAGAAATTTGAAGTTGAGATGGGGATGATGACTAAAGCAGCTATCATCACCCCTGAAAACTTTAGACAATGGAGTAGACACATAGAAGGTTTCATCAGGTACATTGGCGGTAAAATGTGGTTATCTTGTCAATGGTCCCTACAAGCCAAAGGTTGCTGCACTAGGAGGAAATGGTGCCATGATCAAAAAGGTTGTTGAAGACTACTCTAATGAAGACCGGAAGAAGATGGACATAGACAGCAATGCTATGACTACTATACCCAACTCCATCATGGTGGGGTTTGAGCATTGCAAGTTAACTAAATAGTTGTTTGATGCACTGTCTCAGATGTATTCTAACTCTAATGATTCAAAGAAAGATTCACTCAAACAACAATTTGAGAACTTTAGGTACATGGATCTTATCGCTTCTCTTTAATATGTAGGAGTTGCCATTGACTTGAAAGATCTCTCAAGAAAGTTCATGAGTACACTCCCAAATGAGTGGACGTTCTACCGTGTCTCCATCAAGAGGACAGAGAATCTGAACTCCCTCACCATGACTGAACTATATGGCATCCTTGATGGATACTGTGTAGAGATGGAATACAAGAAGGGCCATCCAATAAGCAGACCCTCAAGCCTTCTTGCTAGCAACGCTTTAATAGTTGCTGAATGCTCAGGACTCGATCAACCTCAGTAGTACCTGACTTACTCTCAGCATCCATCCTGCTCTTCAGGACCCTCATCATATTTCCTGAGACTCCAAGGTCTCAACAGGCTTAACAAGTTCTTTCGAGGATAGTTGTGCCTTTGTCTCAAGAAATGGGTACTCTAGTGATCATCTATTCTGCTTTGATTTAATTAGAGTATGTTAGGATCAGTGATCTATGTTTGATTGATTGAAGAGTATTGCAGCGGAATTCAAACAATGAATTAGTCGATTCAAAAGAACAAAACGATATTCAATGAAGAACAAAGACGGTTATAGAGAGAGAGAATATCTGTAAATATAATTCATTCAATATTCGCTTTCGTGGTAACATAATATCACAATATGATTAGGTCGACACCTCTTATATAAGAGATGTGACGTCTGCTGATGTCACTTGATAGTGACATCTAACAAATTTATTACAACTGAAACACAACTACTGAAGATGTCAAAACAGCTGACATCTTCTTACAAAAAGTTCTAAGTGTTATTAGTTGTTATAACTACTGAAATATAAAACTACTGAAACTACAACGACTGAAGAACAAGCTCTTCAGTCGTTTTACAAAACTACTGAAACTAGAAATATAAAACTACTGATATCACAACTACTGAAGAAGTACTCTTCAGCAGTTGTGACAAACTACTGACGCTTCAGTACTTGATCTTCTGACTTTGACCTTCAGATGTTTCATCAGCTGATGACTTCAGTAGATATCATCAGCTGATGTCTTCAGTCTTTGTCTTCAGACTTTGTACATCAGTTGTTGATCTTCAGCACTTGTAAACTCTTCAGCTGTTGTACTTCAGTACTTTGGTCTTTCAGCTTCAGCACTTGTGTTCTTCAGCTGTTCAGCTTCAGTACTTGTGTTCTTCAGCTGTTCAGCTTCAGTACTTGTGTTCTTCAGCTGTTGTACTTCAGCACTTTAGTTCTTCAGCTGTTGAAGTCTTCAGCACTTGATCTTCAGCTGTTGAAGTCTTCAGCACTTGTCAAACTGCTAATGAAGCTTTCAGCAGTTGTTGTGATACCATGTGGGACTTAGAGGTTTTCTGATCTTGGCTCATTGGTTCTTTTGGTCCAACAAACTCCCCCTGAACCAATGCAGCCAAAACCTCTAAATTATTTATTATCCCACTTATTATTGGCAAAAGGTTGGTCTTTTTCCTTCTTGATTAGTAGAGAAGATGACCCAGATAAGCTCCGGCCTGGGAAGAAGTCTCTGATATTTGTTTGGCAAGATATGAATGGGAACTCTGCTTTGGGGAACTGGACACAGAGTTGTTATCCCATTCATGAGATCTACTTCCCATGTATGAGCCTGTAGGATTCTCTGGTGTAGGCTCTGAGAAACATGATTTGTTCTTCCATGGTCAGGTTCTCGGCTTCACCATCAAACAATCCTTCTCGCCCATACAGCTCTGAGATGTACTTGGCCTGTTTGCCGTTCTTGAGCTCAACAGTTGTAATTTGTCTATATGCAAACTCATCAGGATGATTCCCTTCGAGTAGCAGACTTAGCTCATTCTGTTTGAAGTTCTCAAGCCTCTTGTAAACTAACCCCTTTTTGATAATCCTATTCTCTAGCATCTTCTGGGGTGGTTGTTTAGTCTCGTAGGCCTTCTTGAAATCTTCGACATCTCCCAGGGTGACACTACAAGGGCCACTGTGATCTCTTCATCTACGATCCTCTTGACTTGACCCTTGTATCTCGAAGGAATGTCTTTCTTTACAATCCTGTGAGCCACCCTCGGATCAGGCCATACTCTCACCCTTTCCTTCTGATATTGAAATGTGTTGGCGAGAGTGTACAATCTCAGAGTTTCTTTCTTCATGCTGATAATTGATGAGGAGGCAGCATAGGTTTTGTCAATGCTTTTCAGCATTCATCATCATGAAGCTTTTGCTGCTCCTCTTCTTCAATTTTTACTCTCACAACATCCATCTCTGAGGTGGGAGTGATGGGCATAGGTTTGGCTTTCGCCAGTGTTAGGACTGCAGACAGAGGCATCCTATCTTCTTCCACATCATCCTCTTCTTCTTCTTCTTCTAGCCTCAACACCCTTCTCTTCTTCTTCTTAGGTGCATCATCGGCTGTTGGTTTAGATGGTGAGGGAGTTGGTTTTGTGGGTTGTGATTGTGGTTGTTTGGATTTGGGCTTTGAGATTGGTTTGGAGATTTAAGGGGTAGGCAGTGTTTGAGTGGGTGGAAGGGAAGGTTGATCCAGCATCTTTGTAGTAAGTTTAGCCTTTGTAGTTTTGCCATTTCCAACCTTTTACCAGCCCCAGCCTCATCAAGGGCTTCAACAATAATCCCCTGTGTGAATTGCTCAGCCAGACAGATTCTGGTGGCTATAGCCAGAATACTGTCTCTGGTCCACGCGCGAATCTCCATTAAAGATCTTCCTAAGTATTTTGCAATGAAGCGGACCATGATCTCCAATCTCTCTTTTTCAAGAGCATCATACCCAGCCCATCGGGTTTGAATCTCTTGCACTTCCAACCTTTGATCTCACTATCCAATGTGGCTGTATCAAACCCTTGCCTGAAGAGTTGTTCAATTATTTTATCCATGGATCGGCTGTGTGTAGTGTCAGCTTCTTTTACCAGCTCTTCCAAGGATTTGTCTTCAGTAGGTTGATCATCAGCACTTTTCTTTCGCTTGTAAGTGAGCAGTGGTTGCTTTTCTTTCTCTCCTCTTGGGCTTGCTTCTCTTCCTTCTCTTCCTCTGTTCTTCCTCTTCTTTTCTTTCACTGCAGTACTCTCCCCCTTATTGGATGCATTGGAGGAAGGGGTTTGTACCGCAGAAAGTGACTTTTGCACAGCAGCATCAATCAACGGTTGTAAAGTTGAGGAAAGCCTCTCATCAATGGCTTTAGTCACAATAGCAGTGATTATGGGTGTGATGAGAGGGAGGGAATTTTGAAGTACAGCACCTATTTTCTCAGGAGGGTTCTGTTCCTGAGAAATAGGGCCTGAAGCAGAGGCAGGTGGTTGAGTTTGGAGTGGCTCAGTGTTTGGGGAACCTTCAACTGAAGGTGCCATCTGTGGGTTGGTGGAGGCAGATGGTCTTTCTCCTTGTGAAAGTTGGTCAAGTAGGTTTTGAAGCCTACTGACTTTCTCTTCAAGGATTGTGTTCTGGGCAAGAACATCGTAGAAAAAGCCCAGGTCATCATCAGCCGAAGCTGAATCATCTGACCTCCTGCTTGGAGCAAGATTGACATGCACTGGGTGTAGACCAGTTGTTGCATGTGCCCTTTTGCTTGGTACTGGGGACTTCCAGCCTCAAGACAATGTCCATCATCAGCTGTGCCTCTAGTGAGGTCTTAGCAATGTTACCAGCCTCATTCTGATCATGTGCTGATTCAGAAGAGGTGGCAGCCTCACTAGATATTCTAAGCTCCTTATCTACACCAGGAGATAGAAGTGGTAAACCCCTGTGCTGTGGGTTCTCAATTGCACTGTGTTCCTCCCCCTCAATTGTAGAGGTGTTCCCAGTAGTAAGAGGTTTCTGGGGAGGGGGTGAGGAGTGCAGTTGAGTCAGCACTTGTGCAACTATTAAAGTTGGGCTGTGAGGGGCGGTTGTATGGGGTGAAGGGATAGAAGCAGTGTGCACCTGGGGAGGTTGGTGCTCTTTAATGGCAATCCCCTCAAGTGAGGAAGATTCCAGATGTGTAGGTACCCCTTTTGTGGTTGCTGCAGGCTCCTGTTGAGAGGAATCCTGAGCGGCTATGGCTGGAAGAGTCCTTATCCACTAGGGGGTTGGACCAGTGGATATCTCCTGCGTTTGTGTTGCAGGGGCATCCTCAGGGACTCAATTCCCTGAGTAGCCATTTTGGGTTTCGTTTTGGAGGGTTTGGTGGGGACTTTTGATTTGGAGGTGGTGGTGTGGGTTCCAGCTGCGTGGGTTTTCGCAGCTTGGCAGCCAATTTGAGTGTCTGGTCAGAGTTGTGCCGGGAGTATACTTCCGGCAGAACAGCCGTAGCAGGGACTCCCAAGCCAACAAGTCCCTCAGCATTAAGCTGGTTTGTAATGATGGCCATTATGAACCGTGGATATAGTATCCAACGGTTAACAGTTAGTTTTTGAGCCATATCCTTGAGCTCCGAAAATATTATTTCTGAAAAGTTTAACGGTTGCTGCTCAAGAATAGAATACATTACCTGCTGCCACGTTGTCGACATTTGATCCCAAGACGAAGTCTTAGGAGCCAAAATACATTCACCATGTGAAAAATTAGGCGTTCAGCGTCATGGAAGTGTTTCTTCATGATAGTGGAGGCACTGAGATTGCCTTGATATCCATGTTGGGCAAGGATAGATCTGTGGGGCCTTCGGATATCCAGCAGGAGAAATAGCATCATCCAGATGAAGAATTTGGCGGATTATTGCAGGAGTGATGACCACTTCTTTGTTGTTGACAACCGACTGGAGAGATGGTGTGTTGTTCTCCCCAGTGGTAATAGTAACGTTCATCCAAAATTGTTGGAGGGATTCGGCATGTAGTATGGGATAAGAAGAAATGCCGTTTTGTATTGGGACTGAACCATAAGATCGATAGCAGTATCGAACTTAGCCCAGACAGGCGATTTAGTAAGGTAGGCAACACAGTTGTGTCGCGGTTTAATTTGCATGGACGCCATTGAGAAGAGAGAAGTTTTGGAGAGGAACGTTAGTTTGAAGAAGATGAAGCATTGAAGGATTAGGTCAGGGATATTTATAGGGTAGGGTAAGAAAACGACTGAAGGATATGGTGTTAGTCATCAGTAGTTTTAAACGACTGTTGACATGGTATTATCCTTTCAGACGTTGAAACGGCTGAAGTCGTGGTGTTAGGCATCAGAAGTTAGAAAACTACTGAAGACCGTGGTTTTGACTTCAGATGATTGAAACAACTGAGGACTTGGTGTTGTCATCAGTAGTTGTGAAACTACTGAAGACAGTGGTTTTGTCATCAGCTGTTGTAAACAACTGAAGACTTGGTATTAGTCATCAGTAGTTATAAAACTACTGAAGACATGGTTTTGCTTCAGTTGTTTAGAATGAAACAGCAGTTGTTGAAACAACTGAAGAGAAAGTTCTCTTCAGTAGTTGTTGTCAATTCATAGCCTTTCAGCTGTTTCATGCTGTCCTCAACACTTACTCATCAGACTTTGCATCAGATTTTCAGGTGTTTCATAGGACATCAGTACTTATCTGTTTATACTGATTTCTGTAGTTGTAACTACATCAGTAGTTTTAACTACATCAGTAGTTTGGAACAGATAAAGTACTTTAGTACTTATGAGGCATTTAGCCATTAGTAGTTATAAAACTACTGAAGGGAAAAGGACTCATCAGTACTTATGTGTGACATGGGTACCAATGATCACCAGTAATTACTACTGAAATCATCAGTAGTTGTCACTTATTCTAGCTGGAGTATACCAAGCCTTAACACAAGGTTTTGGAAAGTAGAACTATCCAAAGGCTTAGTAAAAATATCTGCAAGCTCATCAGCACTAGGCACAAACTTAGGATCAATCAGACCTTTTTCAAAACAATCCCGAATAAAATGATGTCTGATCTCTATATGTTTGGTCCTAGAGTGTTGGACTGGATTTTTGACAATACACAGTGCTGAAGCACTATCCATTAACAATGGAGTCTTAGTCTCTGTAATGCCATAATCCAGAAGTTGGTTCTGAAGCCAAAGTACCTGAGAGGTGCAACTTGCAGCATCAATGTACTCGGCCTCAGCAGTTGAAGTAGCAATAGATGTTTGTTTCTTACTCTGCCAAGAAATCAAACAGTTGCCTAGGAATTGACAACCACCAGAAGTTGACTTTCTAGTTAACTTGCACCCTGCATAGTCACTATCTGAAAAAGCAACTAATTTGCAAGAGTGTCCAGTGGAATACCATAAACCTAGAGATTGTGTACCTTGCAAATATCTAAAGATTCTCTTGACTGCAATCAAATAAGACTCTTTAGGAGCAGCCTGAAATCTAGCACAAACACATGTAGCAAACATAATATCTGGTCTAGAAGCTGTTAGATACATCAAGGACCCAATCATACATCTATAAAGCGTTTCATCAACAGCTTTACCTTTTGATCAGCATCCAGTTGTGTGGTGTTGCACATGGGAGTAGAACAGGGCTTACAGTTTTGTAAATCAAACTTATTCAAAAGATCTTTTGTATATTTTGACTGATGAATAAAGGTTCCATCAGCCTTTTGTTTGATTTGCAAGCCTAGAAAGAACTGTAATTTCCCATTGCACTCATTTCAAACCTCTTTTTTCATTAATGTTGTAAAATCATCACACAACTGGGGATCAGAGGATGCAAAAATAATATCATCAACATAAATCTGAACAAGTAGCTTATGCTGATCCACCTTCTTAATAAACAAAGTTTTATCAATGGAGCCTCTAGTGAAATATTCTTAAGAAGAAAAGTAAGAGAGAGTGTCTCATACCAGGCTCTAGGAGCTTGTTTCAACCCATAAAGAGCCTTATCAAGTTTGTACACCCATTCAGGATGTTTATTATCCTCAAAGCCTGGTGGTTGACACACATAAACTTCTTCCTTTATTTTACCATATAAAAATGCACTTTTAACATCCATTGAAAAACTTTAAGATTGTGGAATGCAGCATAGGCTAAGAACAATCTGATTGCTCTAGTCTGGCTACAGGGGCAAAGGTTTCATCATAATCAATACCTTCTTCTTGTGAAAACCCTGTACAACCAGTCTAGCCTTGTTCTTAACAATAATCCCATTTTCATCGGTTTTATTCCTAAACACCATTTAGTGCCTATTGCACACTTACCTGGGGGAAGAGGAACAAGTTCCCACACTTGCGTTTCTTGAACTGAAGTAGCTCAAGCTGTATAGCTTCAACCTTTCCATTGTCTCTCAAAGCAACATGGTAGTTCTTTGGCTCTAGCTGACTGATGAAGAGCATATATAAGCAGAAGTTAGACAATTGACTTCTGGTTGAAACACCAGCATTGATATCACCAATAATCTGAGACATGGGTGATTCTTCAGTTCTTGATAACAATGAGATCTGTGCAAGTGTTTGTAGAACCTTCAGCAGCAGCAGATGTTGATGTAGACTCTTGAAACCAAGAATTTGATGGTAACTCAAAAGATGCAGAGAGGAAACAGAGATCTCATCAGCATTTGTTGTGGATGGAACTGCTGAAGCTACAGGAACATCAAGTTTAGCAGACCAGGCAGTTGGTCACTAAACTTGAATAGGTGAGTATTGATATTATCATCATCATCATCAATACCACCAGGTGGAAGACATGCTGCAGAAGATGATTGCCACAGGATCTGCAACAGCTGGAGGTTGATAAGGAACATATTGCAGTATGTCCAAATCAAACAACTCCACAGGGTTTTGTGGAATCTTGTCCAAAGGAGATTCATTAAACTTCACATGCAGAGTCTCTTCAACTCTTTGTTCTGCAGTTGAAGACTCTGTATGCCTTGCAGTAGATGAATAACCAACAAAATACCCAACATCCACCTTAGGATCAAATTTATGGAGTTGATCTTTGTGTTGAGAATAAAACAGGGACATCCAAATGCTTTGAAAAATGAAATCAGAGGAGCCAAATGATGGAGAACTTCATATGGAGTCTTCATCAACCTCTGATTACTAAACTCTATTCTGCACATAGCAAGCTGTGTTGACAGCTTCAGCCCAGCAGGTCAGTGGCAACCAAGAGTCAGCCAGCATGGACCTTGCAGCTTCAATGAGGTCCTGTTCTTTCTCTCCACTACCATTGTTTGTTTGGAGTCCTGGGGATGCTAAACTGCCTTTTGATTCCTTTGAGAGATAGAAGTCATCAAGTGTATGATTCCTGAATTCAGTTCCATTATCACTCCTGATACACTTGACTGGAAGGGAATACTGCTTCTCAATATACAACACAAAGTTAATAACCTTCTGAGCAACCTCATCCTTTGAATGTAGAAAGAAAGTCATACAAATCTGGAGTAATCATCCATTACTAGACAGTATTTCTTCTTGGCCATGCTCATTACTCTCACAGGACCAAACAGATCCATATGCAGTAATTGCAAGCAGCAGTGGACTTAGGCTCTTCAATAGGAGGGAATGAGACTTTGTGCTGTTTTCCTTTTAACAAGCAGTGCAGGTTTCATCACAGTGGAACTCTTTTATTGGTAAGCCTCTGACTAAACTATTGTGGATAAGCTGATTCATGTTTTTGAATTAACATGACCCAACCTTCTGTGCCACAGTTTAGATTCTTGAGAAGAGGCTTTGGAAAATAGGCAAGGATTGCCTCTAAGATCTATTTTCTGGGAAGATCTAAGGCATACACTCTTCCTGTCCTGTTGGCTCTCAGGAGAGTGTGATCATCCAACACCTTGTCAATCAAGTGCAAAACTTTGGATGATAGAATCCTACAGTTCTGACTGGTGAAAAGAGCAACATGGCCTTTATCACACATTTGACTGACACTCAAGAGATTGTACTTGAGATTTTCCACATGATTAACATCATCAAATTTGATTTCTCCATTGGAGACAAAGCCTTTACCAATGATGTACCCCTAGCATCATTGCCAAAAGAAACAAATCCCTTCTTTCCTTGAGAGTAGTCATGAAGAAGAGAGCTGTTCCCAGTCATGTGCATAGATCCCCCACTGTCTACATACCAGATGCTACTTTGGCATGTTGGAGAACCCTGCAAAAATAAACAATCAGTTAGTTTTAGAGACCAAAACCTTTTTGGTGTGGGCCTGGTCTCATCAATAGATGGTAAACTAACAGGTTTATTTGAAACAACAGCCTGAGAGGAAGAAGATGGTGAAGAAGAGGAATCCTTTGGCTTGGATCTCCTTTTCTGTGGTTTCAACATAGGAGCATCTAGTTGGTTAACTCTACCAACAGATGTTGAACCATCATAACCAGCGTCTGATTTTGTGATAAAGCTTCAGCTCATCAGACACATTGCCAGTGGAGTTTGATAAGTTCCTATGTTGCACCTTCTTCTTCTGAGCACTCTCAGCTGTCACCTGTTTAACCCCTTCCTTTTTGGATTTCTTTAAGGACTTAAGGGTTACAGGATTTGATGTTGCTGATACAAATGTGGTCTCAAACTCAGTTTTCATTTTTACCATTTTCTCTTTAATTTCTTCTTTTTGTTTGAGTTTGGAACCTCTTTTGTACCAGCAATCATCTGTAAGATAATGAACAAACCACATACTTCACATGGTTTCTCTTCATCTTAGGTTGATCATCAACTAAAGAGGGTGAAGCAACTAGAGAACCTCTTCAATGCTTTGGAAGCATGTTTGCTTTCTTGACTGCCTCTTTAGTAGTCTTCAAACTCTTTCTACTGACAGTTTTCTTCTCTTCAGTACTGACAGCAGTTGGAGTTGAACTTCAGGTGTTAAATCCTGCTCTCTAGTCCTTTCAGGACTTTCAGAATTAACTCCTGAGTTGATCAACTCATTGATCATGGAGTATCAACATCAGCTGATAGGTTCAGAGAGGCTTGATGCTGAATGCTACTTCTGATGTGTTGTATCAGAAAGTAGATCACATGATGAGATGGATTGGTTATCACTCTCACCATCAGATTCTACCTCTGCTCTTGGAGTAAATCTGTAGGTGGAGCAGTATGATTGTAACCAATGCCAAACTTCACATTGGAAGCAGATTGCTTACTAAGAAGCATTTCAAAACCTTTGCATGATGTACCCATCTATCACACTCTACCGGGTAACTGCAAGGGTTTCTTTGAGATCTTATACTTCTCTAGAAGTATCTCTTCCCTAGCCTTATCATTAGTGATTTGGCATTTCAATTTGTAAATCTCATCATTTTTATCATTAAGCACAGACTCAAACTCAGCTTTGTTTTTGGAAATAATGTTCTAGCTCAATGTTCTTATTGATTAAAGCTACATTTGCCTCTCTAATAGATGCAAATGCTGCTATACATGTATCAGAACATAATTGGCTTTTGCCTCAGAGGATACCTGTGATACTTTTGGTGTAGAGGCATTAGAGGATGAAGTATCAGCAGAATCCAAAGCCATAAGAGCTAGATTTCCAAATGGACTGTCACCACCATGTTGACCAGCACCTGAGAACAGTTGTTCATGACCAGAGATGTCATCTGGTAAACTGCTCCAGTCAACAACTCCTGGGTGGGAAGAAGCTGTGGTGTTGAGGTTGAGTTTGTTGATGAGATTGGGAAGGCTGTGGTTCAGGCAATGCTGGTGGTTGTTGGGCGATTGGAGCTTGAACAGAATTTGGTTGAGGCACATAATAGCAGGATAAGGATATGACATTTGACCCTGGGGAACAAAGTATGCAGGAGATCTAGGATGTGAATAATGACCAGAACCAGCAGGATGTTGCCTCTGTTTTGTGGACTAGTACTAGGAAAAGTCACAAAGGGTGCAGAAGAGTTAGATCCAGTTGATCTACACTCTCTTGCAAAGTGTCCTAGCCTTTGGCATTTGTGACACCTCAACTTACTCTTGTCAAAACCAACTTTGGTTTTGCCAGAGAGTCCAGGAAATTCCTGCCAGTTCTCTTGTAGAACTTCTGAGATCTGATATTAATCAGTGCCATGTGGCTCAGAATATCCATCTCTTCTAGATCATCATCAGCTATTCTTTCAGATCATCATTATGAAGCATAAATTGTCACTATTACTGCCAGAATGACTCTCAATACCAACAAATGCATGATCAGAACTATTTGAAGAGAAATATATGCTCATCATAATTGCTTTCAGATGCAGCATATTCTGACTCATGACCAACCAAGGCAGTATTGCCTGGTACAAAGTCATCAATGAGCTTTCCTGATGAGGACAGTTTCCTCTTCTGCTCTATCTCTCTTTCAAATGTAAGCAGTTTCCCATGAAGTTGGGTGAGAGATAGGCCTTCTAGATTTGCACTAGAGCGTAGGACAATAGTGTATGTGTCCCATCTCTCAGGCAGTGATCTGAGGAATCTGTTGTTCATCTGGCTATTGGTGTATTCCTGTTTCACCATTTTCAGCTCAGATATCAAGCAGGAAAAACGCTCAAACTGTTGAGTCAGAGTGTCTCACCCTTTCTATGAGAGAATATCTCATATTGTTGGGCAAGGATCTCTCTATTGTTTGCTAAGACCTCATCAGTGCCACCGAATTGTTCCTTCAGGGCATTCCAGAGATCATGAGCAGTTTCATGATGCATAAGCCTGAATAGATTTCATTAGGCAGTGCCATGGCCAGAATTCCATGGGCTTTAGCATCAATCTCAAATAGTTTCCGATCTTCATCAGAGTATTGTTCCTTCTTCTTCGGACCATTTGATTGGTTTCCGGATTGTTCACCATAGGCTTATGTGGTCCATGTACCACAGATGTCCAACAACCTGAACTATTAACAGACAGGTGATGAAGCATTCTTCGTTGCCATATGTTATACTCGGTCCTAACCAGCATCGGAGGCTTGGTTGAGGAACCGGTATTGTGAGGATCATTAGAAGGAGTCGTCATTTCGGATTCAATCAAATTCAGTTAAACTAAAACAGATTTAAAACAGACAACGCAACAACCAATTGAACCAGAAGATCTCAAATAAATGAACGAAAGCGGCAGAAATTCAATTATCTATAACCAGTTCTTGCAAATACGCTAATTCAATCAAACATAGATATCAATTAGCAGTTTCAATGATCAATTGTTAGATCGATCAATGATTAACCACGATCTGATACCACTTGTTAGGATCAGTGATCTATGTTTGATTGATTGAAGAGTATTGCAGCGGAATTCAAACAATTAATTAGTCGATTCACAAGAACAAAACGATATTCAATGAAGAACAAAGACGGTTATAGAGAGAGAGAATATCTGCAAATATATTTCATTCAATATTCACTTTTGTGGTAACAGAATGTCACAATAATGATTAGGTCGACACCTCTTATATAAGAGATGTGACGTCTGCTGATGTCACTTGATAATGACATCTAACAAATTTATACAACTGAAACACAACTACTGAAGATGTCAAAACAGCTGACATCTTCTTACAAAAAGTTCTAAGTGTTATCAGTTGTTATAACTACTGAAATATAAAACTACTGAAACTACAACGACTGAAGAACAAGCTCTTCAGTCGTTTTAACAAAACTACTGAAACTAGAAATATAAAACTACTGATATCACAACTACTGAAAGTACTCTTCAGCATTGTGACAAACTACTGACGCTTCAGTACTTGATCTTCAGACTTTGACCTTCAGATGTTTCATCAGCTGATGACTCAGTAGATATCATCAGCTGATGTCTTCAGTCTTTGTCTTCAGACTTTGTACATCAGTTGTTGATCTTCAGCACTTGTAAACTCTTCAGCTGTTGTACTTCAGTACTTTGGTCTTTCAGCTTCAGCACTTGTGTTCTTCAGCTGTTCAGCTTCAGTACTTGTGTTCTTCACTGTTCAACTTCAGTACTTGTGTTCTTCTGCTGTTCAGCTTCAGTACTTGTGTTCTTCAGCTGTTGTACTTCAGCACTTAGTTCTTCAGCTGTTGAAGTCTTCAGCGCTTGATCTTCAGCTGTTGAAGTCTTCAGCACTTGTCAAACTGCTGATGAAGCTTTCAGCAGTTGTTGTGATACCATGTGGACTTAGAGGTTTTCTGATCTTGGCTCATTGGTTCTTTTGGTCCAACAGAGTGCTTCAGTCTAGATAATGTGGAGTATGTGGACATAGTCCAACAAATAGCTCTGCTTACCTACAAAGCAAAGAAGTTCTTCAAAAGAATTGAAGGCAGTTCCCTCAAAACCCAGCTAGCAAGCAAGTTGGGTTTGACAAAACCAAGGCAAATTGTTACAACTGTAACCAACTTGGTCATTTTGCTAGGGAATGCACGGCTCCCACGGGAACCTCTCATGCCTATTTACAAGCCTTTACATCTAAAGCCCCTCGAAAGTCAACTAAAGCAGTAGTTGTAGCTCAAGAAGTTGACTAGAGCTTCATGGTACAAGATGTGACCCTGCTCAAGCACTCATGGCTGGAACAGATGACAGCAAGGTATATGAACATCTCTGTACTCCATCTTGTATTTCTAAGGTCAAATTATATCAGGACTACAATATGGAGATTAAATTCGATATTGAGTCTTTAAATATTTTAAAATCTGTTTTTAAAAGAGCTAAATCTGACTATCAAAGAAAAATTAAAGAGATAGAGAAACTATGTCTCTTTGAAAACATGAACACACAAACTACAAGACTCAAATAAAGAATTTAATATCCAAATTATTTGAGGTTCAAGCCCAGCTTGTCACAGCTGAGGCTCAAGCCAGGAAGCATGCTATCTCAGAGCAAAATTTCCAAGCCATCCTTGCATCATCCTCTCACTCAAAACTTTTTTATCAAAACAAAGGTAGGTTGGGGACCAATGAAATTGCTCCACCACACTCTTATAAGTTTATTAGACAACTAAGGTGTGGTACTAAAGAGCAAGAGGTCCCATCTGCTAACCCACCTTCTCATGAGTCAAAGAATGATGCAAGTATACCAACTGATTCTGCGTGTATACCAACTCAAATAGTGTGGAATCCTATTTGATTGGCAATCCAATCAGGGAGAACACAGTTAAGATCAATCTAACGATTAATGAAACATTATGAATGATTAGAACACGATCAATTGTGATCTATGAAGTTGGAACATGTTTTCTTGAGTCTCTGGACGGCTAGGGTACAATTATGTGCGTAGGTATTTGAATTGTTCTGTTTTTCCATGAATTAGGTGGTATTTATAGGTTAGTGTTTTCCATTCGTACGAATGAACAATTAGCATGGTTCAGTCGTGCGACTGAAGCATGCGATTGATCCATTCGCACGACTGAAGGTCAAGTCGTGCGACTGAGTCATCTTATGTCTTAATCATGCGACTGATCCAGTCTCCTGGTTCAGTCGTGCGACTGGCCCACTAGCATGAAGTATTCATGCGTATGGTCCATTAGCATGAGAACTTCACATGATTAAGTTTGAACATGTTTCTCAATCATTATTGACTAATAACTATGTACAATAACCTCAACCTATATAGTTAGTTCAATATGCATTATCACACAATAAACAATGAAATATTGAACATTATAAGCATTAACCACACATTTCATTTCATTTATACCCATTCAATTATATATATGTAAGACATGAAAGACATTTTACATTAAGCTCTTAAGCTAGGTACACATGTATCTACAAACTCCCCCTTGGACCCAGTTTACATCATTATGTAACATTCTTCATTAGCTCTTCAAACTTCTTGTACTTTTCCTCTCTTGTAGCTCCGACATGTATCTCAAATGCAAAACAGAGCCTTATTACACTCTGAATCTAGAGGGCTTGTACAATGTCTTGTGAATCATAGAATAGTGGCCACTTGTATAAAGTATAAACATTATCAGCAGACAAGTTAGTTAACCACATAGGGTCAAATACCTGGATAGTATCCATTTGGCTCTCCTTTTGTAAGACTATGACTACTTCACCTATTCTCCAACTGTGCAACTGTGCAGTTTTTGTTTTAATGAGTTTACTTTGACTTCCAAAACTACTTTTTCTTTCTTAGTTTCTTCTAGAAAGTTTAGATAGAACTTTATGTCATTTTCTTGGTTAAAAGCAATAACTTCAGTTTCCCTTAGTTGTTTATATAAAAGCTCTATTTTCTCTTTATAAATGTGCTTATTTTGTTTTAAAATCCAGTTAGCCTCTGTGCACAGTTGTAAGTCATTTACTAAGCTACCATTGTGATCTAATAACCTTGAAAATTTTGAATCTATGCTTTCTCTAAATTTATTACATTCATTACAAGCATGATTATCAAAAAGTTGGTCTGTAGTACTTACATGTGAAGACTCGGTTGAATCAGCCATAAGTGCAGAGTTTGACTTCTCAGTTGTTGGAGATTCTGAAACTGTAGTTCTGAGATCCTCTTCATTCAGTTGAGTGACCACATTAGCAGTATCTTCATGATCTGACATTACTAGTTCAACTGCTATATCACCTTCACTTGCAGTGTCATCATCCGAAACTTCAACATTTGCAATGTTTGACTCGCCCGGGGATACTAACCGAAAGGTCCAATCTTGACCTTCGTCATCTGGTGCAGTCAAAGCCTTAGGATCTTTGCTTGATGATGCAGCTTCACTTGTGGGTTTGTCTTTATGGTTGAATGATGAGAAAGGATTACCGTTACCTGTCTTCTTGGGCTTCACACATTCACGTTTGAAGTGCCCCTTTTCTCCACAGTTGAAATAGGTAACTTTGGTTTTTTTTCGAAACCAAAAGTTGTATCCTTTGTGGCTATCAAGTTTTATCCAGTTTTCTTCATGAACTTATTTGCTCTACGAACAGCACTTGCCAACGCTCACATAATGTCCATTCTTTCCAATTCATTCTCGTCCACCTGCTCGTAATCCTCATCCGCCAGATGGCAATTTCCGATCTTTCCTGCAACTAGACCATCATAAGAATGAACAACCATAGCTAAGAGATCCATATGCTCCTTTGCAACCTCCACAGTGATATTCCCGAGATTCTCAGTCTTCAACTTCGTAGCGTTTGCTTCAGGTGCTATATATTGGGTGCAAGATGACCCTGACGTTTTAGATCTTGAAGTAGAGGCTTGCGGAGGAGCTGCTGAACTTGACACAAATGCAGTTTGTAGTGGTGCTCCTGAGCTTTTTGAGGTGGAAGTTGAATTATACAGAGACAGGTTCTGATTGTAAGATCCTTTCTGAGACCTGTACTTCATCCTGAGTTCCTCCTCCCTTAGTTTCAGGATGAAGTTGTTTATGTCTAATTTTGCCAGTAAATTGTTTTGTCTCAAACTAGACACAAACGAGTCCCACTTCTCTGGCAGACCGTCGGCAAAGTTTGATACCTTATCTTCCATTGACGTTGTAACCCAATGAGTGTGCAACTCACTCATTAAATCATAGAATCAGTCTATGACATCATCCAAGCTCTCCTTACCCATCGATGAGAAGTTAGCGAACTCTTTCTTCAAAGCCTTAGCCTTTAAAGCTTTTAACGATGCATTCCTGTCATATCGCTTTTCTAGAGCCTCCCATAATTCCTTTGCCTATTTATTCTCAGAAAATTGGTGGAATATATCCTTAGGTATCGACTGAGTCAATAGCGCATACACCGTTTTCTCAGCATTATACTTCACCTTTTGGCTATCAGTCATGCCGCCTAGAGTAAGTTTGACGCCATCAGCACCAACCGACATACTATAACCAGTCTCGATTGATTCCCACAGATTGGGATCAACACCATTTAGATAAATTTCAAACCTTTGCTTCCATTACGGGTAATCGTCTAACGTGATAAGCTTAGGTGACTTATTGTGATTCCCAATCTCATTTTCCTGAAGTAATAGGTTCTGGATATGTGAGTCCCTACCTGTAGTAAACGCCGAGTACTGATCTTCCATTTCTTTATACTTTGAGAGTTAGAACAAAACTGTTTCACTGGTGCGAATAGAGAGATGCGATTGGGTCAATCGTGTGGATGGACTAATGCAGATGAATCAATCGTGCGATTGAACCAATGCGATGAGTCAATCATGCGATTGAGCAAGTGCGGATGGACAATGCGAATGAGGTGTTCAGTCGTACGAATGGATGGATGACTGAGTTCAATCGTGCGTATGGGAGGTGCGATTGAGTTCAGTCATGCGATTGAGCCAATCGTGCGACTGAGGCTGTTGGATTTGAAAATTCAAAGATTTTTGGTAATTTGACACAAAAATATGAATTTTCACAAACCCTAATCTGCCGTAAGCCAAAAAACGTGAACTTTTAGATCTGGAGACACTGAAAACACTGTTTTACTAAAAAAGATGGTGTTTTTTGAATGAAAAATGTGAGATTTACACTGAAAACGTTGAATCACACGCAAAATCAAGAGCCAAAGCTCTGATACCACTTCTTAGGACCATGTACGTACGAAGTACTAACTGATTCTACGCGTATACCAACTCAAATAGTGTGGAATCCTATTTGATTTGTGATCCAATCAGGGATAACACAATTAAGATCAATCTAGCGATTAATGAAACGTTATGAATGATTAGAACACGATCAACTGTGATCTATGAAGTTGGAAAATGTTTTCTTGAGTCTCTGGACGGCTAGGGTATGATTATGTGCGTAGGTATTCGAATTGTTCTGTTTTTCCACGAATTAGGTGGTATTTATAGGTTAGGGTTTTCCATTCGTACGACTGAACCATCGTGCGATTGAAGCATGCGATTGATCCATCTGCACGACTGAAGGTCCAGTCGTGCGACTGAGTCAATCTTATGTCTCAATCGTGCGACTGATCCCGTCTCCTGGTTCAGTCGTGCGACTGGTCCATTAGCATGAAGTATTCATGCGTATGGTCTATTAGCATGAAGTATTCATGCGTATGGTCCATTAGCATGAGAACTTCACACGATTAAGTTTGAACATGTTTCTCAATCATTATTGACTAAGAACTATGTACAATAACCTCAACCTATATAGTTAGTTCAATATGCATTAGCACATAATAAACAATGAAATATTAAACATTATAAGCATTAACCACACATTTCATTTCATTTCATTCATACCCATTCAATTACATATATGCAAGACATGAAAGACATTTTACACTAAGCTCTTAAACTAGGTACACATGTATCTACGGAGACCATCACAGGGAAGATCCAGGGAGACCCTACCCCTCTTACGGTGATGACCAACCTCTTACCACCAAAGCTAGAAGAAACTGGGCTAAGGCAGCCAGAATAACTGCCAAGAAACAAAGCTGAAGATTGACCCTAAGCAAAAGGGTGTGTTCATCTCAGCTGGATTCTAGGTGGTGGAAACTTCTAAACCTAGAAAGTGTGTAGTACCAACACACCTATCCAACAAATGGATGAGAAGGGAAAGGGAATATTGCTATTGAAGACAAGAAGAACAAGAAACAACAACCTTTACATTCCTATAAGACTAACATTGCATACATCATGTGTGGCCTATAAAATCACCTGGCAAAAATTGTTATTACAATCCTGCTAGCACACATTATGAAAATAATGTTAAGAAAGAAGGAGTTGGGGAAGGTTTCTCATTTGGACCCTATCAAACGATCCAAGTGATAAAGAAGGGAAAACTTGTTTCTGAAGCAAGGTTGCTTTTTGAAGAAAATTCTTCTTTCGAAGGGAAAATGGCTTCAGAAGCTAAAGCTGTGAAGACTCAAAAAACCAAGAGAGTTCCCTTGAAACCATCCTAGAAGAAGACTGCTTCAGAAGAGAAGGTGGTGAAGGCTTCTTTCGAGAAGAAAGATGCTTCGGAAGAATGTCATGCTGCTTAAGCTTCAACAAGCTCATCCTCTATGATCAACTAAGGGATGGAATGGAAGATCAAAGAAGATGTTGCAGCCAAAGCCTCCTCTTCACAACTACTTATTGAACCCCCATACATAAATTTTGGTTCAATAAGATCCTCATTGGAAGAACCCAATACCAATTAGGCTTAGGTTTCCAATAAAAATTAACTTTTTCACCTTATGTGCAGGGATATCCATATGACAAGAACAATAACATGTGGATTGTAGATAGTGGATGCTTCAGGCATATGACTGGGAACCAATCTCTCCTACAATAATTTCAACATTTTGATGGAGGTCCGATTCAGTTTGGAGGTGAGGCTGGAGGATATATTTCTGGCAGTGGGAGTGTATCCAATAGGAAGTTAAAGGTTGACAAAGTACACTTTATCAAACAACTTGAACACAACCTTTTAAGTGTTTCTCAATTCTGTGATAAAAAAACACCAAATGCTTTTCACAGAACATGAGTGCATTATCCTCAAACCTGGGTTGACCATTTCTCCGGAATTGGTACTTCTTAGATCTCCTAGGAAAGGGGATATGTACAAGTTGGATATGAACTATGCTTCCTCACTGGGAGAAGTATCATGCTTTCTTTCCAAAGCTGATGTTAATGATTCAACACTATGGGATAAACGAATGTGTCATGTCAATTTTAAAACCATGAATAAATTGGTTAAAAATAACTTGGTACATGGTTTGCTTAAAAAGGAATTTTTCTGCAAAGATAACTGTGTTGCATGCCTGAAAGGGAAGTAACACATGGAATCTCATAAATCCAAAGTTGTTAACTCTATTACCATCCCATTACACTTATTGCACATGGACCTATTTCGTCCAACAAGTATAATGAGAATTAAAAGGAAATCATATTGCCTTGTGTTAGTTGATGTTTTTACAAGATTTACATAGGTATTCTTTTTTAGAACTAAGGATGAAACTGTTGAAACGTTAAAATCTTTTATTCTTAAAATAGAAAATCAAATTGATCACAAGGTAAAAATAATCTGAAGTGATCAAGGGACTGAGTTTAAGAATGTAAGGCCCCGTCCCCAGGACGCTCACAACTAGTCAATCATCACACATAAAACATATATTTACATTAACTTTAATAAAACATTGCAGCAGAAACATTTAAACAACCATTTCATTGTAAACACTTTTGCAAAATAATACAATGTTCATTATAAAATATCGTTCGTTCGCATTACAATACAAAAACGTTATCGTATTATAAAATGGATTCCATCCAAAATGAGCCAAGTAGCCGCCTCATGCCATCCTTAGTAACAGTTACCTGCCAACTAGAAACACATAAAAGTCAGTGTTGCTGAGTGAGTTCTAGTTTTATAAAATTTTATATTACTTTTCATTCATTAAAACATTTTCTTTACTATCGCACGTGATCACACATCATACGTACATCAAGGTAATAATTATTATCTTCATCATCATTCGTTTCGTACATTTCGCACATTTTGCACATTTCATACTTATCACACTTCTTGTACATTTATTGTCTTCACTTCTATCTAGGTCTTGTCGTATGCTCAACCCCCCTCTTGAGCACAAAGCTATATCATCTAGGGTTAAGCGACAAGGACCCCATGTCGCACATACCGCACGTATGGAGTAGTCACATAGACTAACTCCCCATGTGTGTGAACCCTTACGGGTTAGCCAAGATCGCACGCCGTAAACACACAGTTGAGCTAACAACTCTCAATGAGTTGTGAACCTCCTTTCATTTGCTTGCAAGACTTTTCATTCATTCATCATGTTCCGTTTTCATTATCTTAGATCTTTCACTTCGTTAATATAATACTTTACATTCATCATAATCACACCACGTAAAGTCACGTCATCATACGTAATAAGGAACATGTCATAAAATCATACATAACCATCATACATCATCAGTCACACATCATCATCATGCACATCAATCATACATCACCCATCACATCATCTATGACCTCAAAAGTCAATCTACATAGCCCACGGGGACCTTCCATGTCAAAGCTTACATTTTACATTTTTCCTAAAATCAGAAAAATATTCTAAGTCTTTAGGAACATGGGCACTATTCAAGTGCATGACCATTCTGGGCGCATCGGGGAATACTTAGGTGCATGGGAAATTTTAAGGCGCATGAGCACTATTGGCGCACATGGGCAACACTTAGTCATTCTGGGCAATATTCTAGGCGCATGGGCACTATTGGGGCTATGGGGTTCGAGGCGTCTGGACACTTAGCCAAATTTAGCCTTTTCCAGGCGCATGGATACTATTTGGGCGCATGAACTTTGGGCGCACGGGGACACTTAGCAGTTAAAACCGTTGGGCGCATGGGCCACTGTTTAGGCGCATGGGCAGTCAACACTTACAATCAATCATCATAATATGTCCCAATCATCAAACTAACATGTTCTAAGCTTATAGCTTATGTTTTAAGCATCAAAACAAGAACATAGCATCAACATAACATTATAAACATACCCAAAATCACACCCCACTCGCAACACGCACACATAACATACGAGTGAAATACCTATTTTATAAAAACATTCACACATGTATTTCTAGCCCCAAAATCATGTAAAATCAGTACAAAGCGGGTTCTAGAACTCACCTCAACAGCCTTTGGTTTTGACTTCTTCAAAACCCGTTTGCAATTGTGTTCAACCGCCTAGAAACCCACTAAAAACACACGCGAACACACAGAAACACACATAAGCATATAAATGAGGCTAAGGCCAGTTAAGAACATCTTAAAACCATGAATTCTTACCTTGAATTCGATCTTTTCTGGTTCTTCAAAAGACCGAATGCCTTCTGCTCTTGCTTTCTCTCTCTCTAAAATTCAAATGAAATGATATGTGAAGAGAGTGTGGGCGGCCATGCCACCTTCATCACCAACTTTTAAAAGTTTTAGTCCTTTTTACACATTTAACCCCTCAACCTGGGTTTTATAGCTTTTCTTTCTTTTTCTTCACTTTATTCTTTCATCTTGACTATGAAAAATAACTGGGTGTTACAAAGAATCAAGTTCTTCACTTATTCTCTAACTTAGAAGGGATTACCAGACAATACATTGCTCCTAGAATTCCTCAACAAAATGGTGTTGCTGAGAGGAGGAACAGGATTGAGGCTGCACAGACTATGTTGGATGATTCAAAGCTGCATCTTACTTTCTGGGTAGAGGCAGTCAGCACTGCATGCTATGTGCAGAACAGAGTCTATATTTAAGCCACATGGAAAAACCCCTCATGAGCTATGGAACAAGAGGCCACCGTTCATTGGTTTTCTAAGGTCCTTTGGCAGCAGGTGTACTTTACTTAACACAAAAGACAATTTGGCAAAGTTTGCTAAAAAGTCAGATGATGCTATCTTTGTTGGATATTCCTCCAATTTTATTGCTTATAGAGTTTATAACATCAAAAATCAATAATTTGAGGAATCATCCAACATTGTTGTCAATGAGCACACTCCTTGTGTTAGGGGGAATGGCCCTGATTACATTTTTTATTTAGAATTGTTTCCCAACTATTCTAATCCATCTTATGAGAATGTTTAAGCTAGAATAGGTACACAAAATGATTCTAATCAACTGTTTGAGTTACCCAGACCCTGTTCAAGTTCTCCAAGAGTGATTGAAGATCCAACTCCAACTATCTTAAGATCAAATAGCATAACTATTTCAAGAGATAGTGAAGCTTCAACTAGTGTTCCATCTAGCGAGCCTCAAAACTCATCCGATGACACTACACAACTCCATCTAATAGAAGTAGTATTCTGAAGGAACAAGCAACTGTTAATGTTGTTTCTCAGCTAATCATTGATAATGATGTTTCTATTTCATTCAATCAGTCCTCATTGAATGACATTAAAACAACAATGGGTCCAAGTGTTCATGCTCCTGAGCTAAATATGTCCAAATTGGATTTATCTTTGCAACTGGAAGTGATTCCTAAACTAAGGATTCACAATAATTATCTAGTTGCATCCAAGAATTTTACTGTCTATCAGCTTGATGTCAAGTGTGCCTTTCTATATTGAAATATAGATAGGGAGGTCTATGTGTACCAACTTCCAGGATTTGAAGACCCACAACAAACCAACTATGTGGGCAAGCTAGATAAAGCTCTTTATGGGCTATACCAGGCACCTAGGCTGTGGTATGAGACATTGTCTCAATTTATCCTAAAGAATGGTTACACTATGTTAGGACCTGGTATTTGAACGAAATACCTGGAGATTAGCGTGTATACCAGATCAAATAGTGCGGAATCCTATTTGATTGGCGATCCAATCAGTGAGAACACACGAAGAATCAATAAAGAATTGAAACTAACGTTAGAAGTCGATTGGAAATCGATCTAATGTGTTCTATGAACTTGGAGAACGAATTGGGAGGTTTTTGGACGGCTAGGGTACGTCTGGAATCGTAATTGATCGAAAGTCCATATTTTTCACGAATTGAGTTGTATTTATAGGTTGGTATTATTCAATCGTGCGACCGAACCATTAGTATGGTTCAGTCGTGCGATTGAACCATGTGGTTGATTCATTCGCACGACTGAGTGTTCAGTCGTGCGACTGAGCCAATCTTATGTTACAATCATACGACTGATCCAGTCTCCTGGTTCAGTCGTGCGACTGAGTCATTCGTATGAAGGTGTTCATGCTTATGGTCCATTCGCATGGGCCATTCGCATGATAACTTCATTATTTTAAGTTTGAATGTATTAATTAGTAAACATTATATGTAAACATTCAACCAATCACTAACCTAATTAATTAATTTAATATCAACTTATTAATGAAATATTAATCATTACAAATCACAAACACCCAATATCATGTCATTAATCATATCAAATTACACCAGAATCAGATAAACAAGATCTAAAGATCTATTACATTTCATATCATGATCTAGGGACATACATGTATCAACAAACTCCCCCTTGGACCTAGATCTCTCTAATCTCTTGTTTTCTGCATAACCTCATTGTATTTCTTGTACTTCTCCTCTGTTGTGACTCCCGTGTGAATCTCAAACGTGAAGCAGAGTCATATAATGTTCTGGAACTGAAGAGCTTGTACAATATCTTGCGTATCATAGAACAGTGGCCACTTGTATAGCGTATATACATCACTTTCCGACAAGTTTGTAAGCCACATTGGGTCGAATACCCTGATAGTATCCATTTGTCCCTCTTTGCTTAAGACTATGACCGCTTCAGCTGTTCTCCAATCATAGTACAACCACTTAAAATGTGGAGTGAAATCCTGTGGCATTTCCCTGAGTGGGATTCTCGACATTGTGCGTGGAGGATTCCACTTCAACACTATCTTAGGCTTGCCGGTACAGGCATCAACCTCAGACCTTCTGACATACCTCGTAGGCCGTTGGGGTCTGAAGTTAACCCATCTAGTGTGGTACTCCTTCTTTAGGGCAGCCTCAAACCAGCCTGACATCTTCCTCGAGTCAGCATACAAAAGCTTTAGTTTGGCCAGCTGGTTGAGCTCAAAACCTGGTAGAGTCTATAGATCATGTGGAAATCTAAAATACTCTATGCCCTTCTCCCTCTTAACTGCATAGACGTTAAGGTCATCAAAATATGCCCATGCTATAATCCTACCTGACACCTTATGATGTTTCTTGACTCTGTAGAGTTTGGTGTAGGAATCCTTCTTTGGTGTAGTACGTTGGGCTCTAACTTCTTCAAAACATGCAGCCCACTCAGCCTTTCGAATGTCAACATCATCATTTGAGGCTTGGACTGTGTCTTCTGCTTTCTCTGTTTCTTGCTCCATATTGTTCAACACCTCAATAGTATCGCTGACAAGGGATTCACCCAGATTGGGGACCATATTACCCTCATTGTCAGCGTACTGAGGGTACTCCTCGGCAGTGACATCTTCTATCTCTACATCATCAACATCGTTGAACTCTTCGTCACTAGTCGAATCGCATGTCGGAGCATCTTTTACTATTTCATTGGATTTAGCTCGAAAAGCTTTGCGAGTTGCTCATTTGATAAGTCATGAATTATTTCCCCTTCTTCAGGGGTATAATTCACTGAACTCTTGACTATCCCTTGCAGATCAAGAATCATTGTTAGCTGAGACTTGACCTGCTGAAGGGGAGCAACGTCAAACTCATCTCTTTGGTAATTTTGATCTGTTTGATTTAAACATATCACACATAAATCATTAGTAATTCATCAAACAGAAAGGCATTAAAGTAATATAAACATTAAGTACATTGTGTTCAATTACATGATTCAAATACAAAAGAAGATAATACATAATCATCTAGTCTTTACTTTTTTCTTGTATCAAGGTTTCATCACTTGTAGGGGCAGAGGTAGAGGCTGATTGATCTTGTCTGTTCTTAGTCCTGTTCTCTTGACCTATAGCAGTGGCCGATACAGGTGCATCCCCTCCTTCTGCTTCTTCATGATCGTCACTCTCTTCATCTTCATCCACATCATCATCATCACTATCGTCACCATCTCCCTCTTTAATCTTCAGAGGCTCATCTTTAGATCCTTTAAGTTTGAGCATGATGGTCTCTTAGCATTCTCCAACTCTTCAATTTTCTTAGCCGAAGTGACTCTATGCTCTTGGAGTTGGGCGATCTCGAGGCTCTGAGCAGCATTTGCTGGGCCTGTTCCTTGATTAGCCGATCCTGCTCCGAGATCTGATGTGACTGCACAGCAGTGAGATCTGCAAGCTGTCGGATCTGTGCAGTCTTCTCTTCATCAGCAGCTAACAGTCGCATCACCATACGGTTTAGCGCTGAAAGCTGGTCCTTTACCCCAAATTGAGGTAGATGAGATCCATATATATGTGCGAGATCAGATGAGGGTCCTGATTGGTGGCTAGTGGTGGTGGTGGTTGTGGTAAAGATAGGGTTGGGTCTGTGAGATATTGGAGGTGATGTAGGAGTGAAAGATATGGTGGTGGTTGGCATATTTACAGTGGTGGGAGGTGTGGTAGTGGTAGTGGTAGCTGTGGTGGCTGTGGTGGCTGTGGTGGTGGATGGTGTGGCTGTAGAAGTGGTAGGGATGGTGGTAGATGTAGTGGCTGTGGTGGGTACGAAGGTGAGTCTTCTTCTCTTCTTCTTCTGGCCATGGGGCTGAGCCATCCGTTTCTTCCTCGATCCAGTCGAGGTGGATGCTCCCCCTAGAACACGGCTAGTAGACTCAGGAGCATAGCTGGGATCTACAGTCGTCTCTCCCGAATCCCTGGGGCGTTCACCAACCGCCCGGAGTCCATACTCGGTGGGAACAACCTTGCTTCCCACGGTCCTCGTCAAGGGCTCCTCATCTGACTCTTCTTCCTCCTCACCAGGTATGAAGTCCTGGTGGAAGCCTGCAGACTCAGCGATGTCGCCTGTTGGGGCAGACACTGGGGGTATAACATCTGAAGCTGTGCCCCTCGTTGGAGCAGGCATATCATCCCCAACATCCCTACTATCATCATCGTCTGAATCATGCTCTGGGAGCGACAACCTCTCATCATCTGAATCGCTGTCATCATGACGCCATTTGCGTCTACCTGGTGCCACATATCGTTAATTTGCCAGATGGACGATCAACCTTTTTACCTGGGGCTTTACCTGCTTGCCCCGATACACTCTCATGCGACCCAAAGTCGTGTCATCCATAACCTCTAGGGCAACCGCATCATGTTTCTCCTTGGGAAGTAATGGCAGCTTCTCGTTAAAGATCAGCTGCAGAAATCTGGGATACATACAAAAGCCCTCCTTCCCCTTGGCCTCCAGATTCTCCACCAGATACGAGAAGATCATGCTCGAGAAGCTGAAGGGGTGGTTCAGCACCAGTGCCACATAGGCATTCTGAATCTGGTCTGACAGGTCATCAAACCCACCCCTTCGAGAAGCAATACACTTCAGGATCACATGCGCCAAGTATTTATACTGGGGACACAGGTTGCTCTTGTTGAGCACACCTGAGTTGATGTCCCCAGCATATTTAATCCTGAGGAAGCAACCTCTGACTGTAAATGGATGTAGTCTGGTGGGTGATCAGTATCATCCCCAAAATCAAGTACTCTCTGGATGTCAGCTGCTCTAATTTCAATGTCATGACCATGAATGGAGCTTCGTATGCTGTAAGGCTCATGTGAATGATCTACGGAGGCATTTTC
Organism: Flaveria trinervia; assembly: GCA_025506515.1. Taxonomy (NCBI): domain Eukaryota; kingdom Viridiplantae; phylum Streptophyta; class Magnoliopsida; order Asterales; family Asteraceae; genus Flaveria; species Flaveria trinervia. The sequence goes on from CM046456.1 coordinate 31,296,806, forward strand.
CCAGAAAGCCTGATGTAACGACCTGTAAGGAGTACACTGTGTGGATATGGCTTTATGTATCCGAGAGCGTCGAAGGAATGCAATAATCTCTGTAAACTCGGCTCCATTCCGAGTCGTATGGTCCAAATGAGCACATATATTGTGCTTTGGATTTATGGACCATCTATCAGCCATTGACCTGAAACACAAGACACAGAACCATTTGTAAGTCATACATTCAAAATTCAGTTCAAGGTGTATAGTTTAAATTCAATCCGATACATTCGTGGGAATGAATCATGCGACTGGAGTCAGTCGTTTGTTCTTTCGTGCGACTGAGCTCGTTCGGGTGAATGAGACATGCGACTGAGTTCAACTTGCTGACTGAGTCTGCGATTGGTTTAGTCGGCCGACTGAACTCATTCGCATGGTTCATTCTGCCGATTGATCCAACCGCAAGATTCAATCGTGCGATTGGAGTTCATCCGAACGACCAATCGCATGACCCACTGTTCAATCGACTGAGGTTCGAATCTTGACCTAATTCAAGTAATTTAACATGGTTTAATGGTCCATTAGACTCGCCATCTTGTCACTAATGACCTATTAAACTTAATTTTAACATTTTGCTTAGTTTATGTAGGTTATTAGGGCATTTTTCAATCCGGTTAATGTTTCATTCGAATAACACAAATTTGACTCAAGATCTTCTGATTTCTATAAGATTTAACTGCAATGTACCTGTATACTTGTCAATCGAATGTCAGAAGATCAATAGCAATGTGAAAACACGACCTCTAGAAATTTTTGGCAGAGTAACGGGAAAGAAAGCGATTTGGGTGCGATTGGGAGTGATGAGTGAAACGCGATCGACTGAGGCCCTTTAAATACTGAACCTAATTTCAATCGGCCGACTGGCCTCATTCGCTCAGTTCATTCGAGCGACTGAGGTTCAGTCGTGCGATTGGCCTAGTCAGTCGCTTTCAGTTGGCCGACTGAGTCTCAGTCGGTCGACTGACTCATTCGTGCCCTTTCATTGCCTTCTCAATTAACCGACTGAGTCTCAGTCGGTTGACTGACTCATTCGCACCCTGTCATTCGGTCGAAAGGATCATTCTTAAACGCCATTCGGGTGAATGACTAAATTCATGTCCAGTCGTGCGAATGGGATCCATTCGCATGGTTGGTCCATATTCATGGTCCAATCGTGCGAATAGGTCACACTTAGTAGATTTTCTGCCATTTTGAACATTTTAATTTTTTGAAATGGACATTATGAGTTTTGATCATCTCAGACATGATCATTTTAAACCAATTTAGTCACCTCAGACGTGACTGCTTTAAATTTGAAAATTCATGTGGTCATCTCAGACATGACCCATTCAGTGAGTTGATCCCTTATCGATTTTCATGATGTAGTCCGGCAAACAAATTAACTAAAACGACTCGCTAAATTAGAAACTTAAACTAAAGACTAAAAATTAAGACTTTGTTTTGGCTTTTTGTGAGAGATAGAACCTAAGGTGGAAATCTACTGGATTTGGTTCCGAATAGAAAGCTTCAACTTAGATTGACCACACCTGGACCAATTCAATTTTGGAATCATACAGGCACATCAAATCATTTGGGACTTGTTATCAAAATCTTTGATGCTCAATTCTTGGTGTTCATCCAGAGTCATTAGCAACTTTAGGAAATCATACTGTGTTGGACCAAAGAACCAATGAGCCGGATCAGAAAAACCTTTAAGTCCCACAGACTCACAACAACTACTGAAGACCACAATAGCTGAAGACAACAGCTGATTACAAAGTCTGAAGACACAAGTGCTGAAGACAAAGTCTGAAGACACAAGTGCTGAAGACAAAGTCTGAAGACACAAGTGCTGAAGACAAAGTTTGAAGACACAAGTGCTGAAGACAAAGTCTGAAGACACAAGTGCTGAAGACAAAGTATCAGACGGTGTCACAATAGCTGAAGAGGTCTTTATCAGTAGTTGTGATGGTTTACCTTTCAGTAGTTTCTTTGTTTCAATATTTGTAAAACAACTGAAGAGTATGTTCTTCAGTTGTTATTGTTTCAGTAGTTTCTTTTCAGTAGTTGTAATAATAGTTAACACTTAGCATTTTTGTAAGAAGATGTCAGCTGTTTGACATCTTCAGTAGTTGTGTTAACTATTAGTAGTTTGTGATAAATTCTGTTAGATGTCACTATCAAGTGACATCAGCAGACATCACATCTCTTATATAAGAGGTGTCGACCTAATTGTAATTGTGACATTCCGTTACCACGAAAGCGAATATTGAATGAAATATATCTGCAGAATTCTCCCTATCTATAACCGTTTTGTTCTTACATTGAATATCTTTTTGTTCTTGTGAATTGGCTAATTCATTGTTAGAATTCCACTGCTATACTCTCTAATCAATCAAACGTAGATCACTGATCCTAACAAGTGGTATCAGAGCTGGTTAATCATTAATTGATCTAACAATTGATCATTGAAACTACTAATTGATATCTATGTTTGATTGAATTAGCATATTTGCAAGAACTGGTTATAGATTATTGAATTTCTGACGCTTTCGTTCATTTATTTTGAGATCTCTCTTGGTTCAATTGGTTGTTGTGTTTTTGTTCTAAATTTGTTATAGCTTAATTGAATTTGATTGAATCTGAGATGACTACTCCTTCTAATGATCCTCACAATACTGGTTCCTCAACCAAGCCCCCGATGCTGGTTAGGACCGAGTATAACATATGGCAGCGAAGAATGCTTCATCACCTGTCTGTTAACAGTTCAGGTTGTTGGACATCTGTGGTACATGGACCACATAAGCCTATGGTGAACAATCCGGAAACCAATCAAATGGTTCCGAAGAAGAAGGAACAATACTCTGATGAAGATCGGAAACTGTTTGAGATTGATGCTAAAGCCCATGGAATTCGGGCCATGGCACTGCCTAATGAAATCTATTCAGGGCTTATGCATCATGAAACTGCTCATGATCTCTGGAATGCCCTAAAGGAACAATTCGGTGGCACAGATGAGGTCTTAGCAAACAACAGAGAAATCCTTGCCCAACAATATGAGACATTCTCTCATAGAAAGGGTGAGACACTGATGTAACAGTTTGAGCGTTTTTCCTGCTTGATCTTTGAGCTGAAAATGGTGAAACAGGAATACACCAATAGCCAGATGAATAGCAGGTTCCTCAGATCACTGCCCGAGAGATGGGACACATACACTATTGTCCTACGCTCCAGTGCAAATCTGGATAGCCTATCTCTCACCCAACTTCATGGGAAACTGCTTACATTCGAAAGAGAGATAGAGCAGAAGAGGAAACTGTCCGCATCAGGAAAGCTCACTGATGACTTTGTACCAGGGAATACTGCCTTGGTTGGTCATGAGTCAGAATATGCTGCATCTGAAAGCAATTATGATGAGCATATTGATTTCTCTTCAAATAGTTCTGATCATGCATTTGTTGGTATTGAGAGTCATTCTGGCAGTAATAGTGACAATCTATGCTTCATCATGGATGATTTGAAAGGAATAGCTGATGATGATCTAGAAGAGATGGATATTCTGAGCCAAATGGCATTGATTAATATCAGATCTCAGAAGTTCTATAAGAGAACTGGCAGGAAATTTCCTGGACTCTCTGGCAAAACCAAAGTTGGTTTTGACAAGAGTAAGTTGAGGTGTCACAAATGCCAAAGGCTGGACACTTTGCAAGAGAGTGTAGATCAACTGGATCTAACTCTTCTGCACCCTTTGTGACTTTTCCTAGAACTAGTCCACAAAACAGAGGGCAACATCCTGCTGGTTCTGGTCATCATTCACATCCTAGATCTCCTGCATACTTTGTCCCCCAGGGTCCAATGTCATATCCTTATCCCTGCTATTATATGCCTCAACCAAATCCTGTTCAAGCTCCAATTGCACAACAACCACAAGCATTGCCTGAACCACAACCTTTCCAATCTCATCAACAAACTCAACCTCAACAACATAGCTTCTTCACCCCAGGAGTTGTTGACTGGAGCAGTTTACTAGATGATTTGTCTGGTCATGAACAACTGTTCACTGGTGCTGGTCAACATGGTGGTGACAGTCCCTTTGGAAATCTAGCTCTTATGGCTTTGGATTCTGCTAATACTTCATCCTCTAATGCCTCTACACCAAAGGTATCACAGGTATCCTCTGAGGCAAAAGCCAAACTATGTTCTGAATCATGCATAGCCGCATTTGCATCTATTAGAGAAGCAAATGTAGCTTTAATCAACTAGAACATTGAGCTAGAACAAATAATTTCCAAAAGCAAAGCTGAATTTGAGTCTGTGCTTAATGAGAAGAATGATGAGATTTACAAACTTAAATGCCAAATAACTGATGATAAGGCTAGGGAAGAGATACTTCTAGAGAAGTATAGAGATCTCAAGGATACACTTACAACTACCAGGTAGAGTGTGATCGATGGGTAAACTCTTGCAAGGGCTTTGAAATGCTTCTTAGTAAGCAATCTGCTTCCAATGTGAAGTTTGGCATTGGTTATAATCACACTGCTCACCTACAGATTTTACTCCCAGAGCAGAGGTAGAATCTGATGGTGAGAGCAATAACCAATCCATTTCATCATGTGATCTACTTTCTGATTCAGCACCATCAAAAGAAGAAGTCAGCACTAAGCCCTCTCAGAACCTATCAGCTGATGTTGATGGTTCCACTGCTGACACTCACATGATCAATGAGTTGATCAACTCAGGAGTTAATTCTGAAAGTCCTGAAAGGACTGGAGAGCAAGATTTAACACCTGAAGTTCAAACTCCAACTACTGTCAGTACTGAAAAGAAAAAAAAACTATCAGTAGAAAGAGTTTGAAGACTACTAAGAGGAAGTCAAGAAAGCAAACAATGCTTTCAAAGCACTGAAGAGCAAGTCTTCAGTAGTTTCATCCTCTTTAGTTGATGATCAACATAAGATGAAGAAGAAACCATGTGAAGTATGTGGTTGTTCAATCATCTTACAGATGATTGCTGGTACAAAAGAGGATCCAAACTCAAACATAAAGAGGAAATTAAAGAGAAAATGGTTAAAATGAAAACTGAGTTTGAGACCACATTGTATCAGCAACATCAAATCCTGTAACCCTTAAGTCCATAAAGAAATCCAAAAAGGAAGGGGTTAAACAGGTAACAGCTGAGATTGCTCAAAAGAAGAAGGTGCAACATAGGAACTTATCAAACTCTAATGGCAATGTGTCTGATGAGCTGAAAGCTTTATCACAAAATCAGACACAGCTGGTTATGATGGTTCAACATCTATTGGGAAGAGTTAACCAATTAGATGTTCCTATGTTGAAACCACAGAAAAGGAGGTCCAAGCCAAAGGATTCCTCTTCTTCACCATCTTCTTCCTCTCAGGCTGTTGTTTCCATCAAACCTGTTAGTTTACCATCTGTTGATGAGAACAGGCCCAAAACCAAAAAGATTTGGGTCTCCAAAACTAACTGATTGTTTATAATTGCAGGGTTCTTCAACATGCCAAAGTAGCATCTGGTATGTAGACAGTGGAGGATCTATGCACATGACTGGGAACAGCTCTCTTCTTCATGACTACTCTCAAGGAAAGAAGGGGTTGTTTCTTTTGGCAATGATGCTAGGGGTTACATCATTGGAAACGGCTTTGTCTCCAATGGAGAAATAAAGTTTGATGATGTTAATCATGTGGAAAATCTCAAGTACAATCTCTTGAGTGTCAGTCAAATGTGTGATAAAGGCCATGTTGCTCTTTTCACTAGTCAGAACTGTAGGATTCTGTCATCCAAAGTTCTACATTGATTGATAAGGTGTTTGATGATCACACTCTCCTGAGAGCCAATATGACAGGAAGAGTGTATGCCTTAGATCTGTCCAAGAAAATAGATCTTAGAGGCAATCCTTGCCTATTTTCCAAAGCCTCTTCTCAAGAATCTAAACTGTGGCATAGAAGGCTGGGTCATGTTAATTTCAACAATATGAATCAGCTGATCCACAATAGTTTAGTCAGAGGCTTACCAATAAAGGAGTTCCACTGTGATGAAACCTGCACTGCTTGTTTAAAAGGAAAACAACACAAAGTCTCATTCCTCCTATTGAAGAGTCTAAGTCCACTGCCTGCTTGCAATTACTGCATATGGATCTATTTGGTCCTGTGAGAGTGATAAGCATGGCAAAGAAGAAATACTGTCTGGTAATTGTGGATGATTACTCCAGATTTGTATGGACTTTCTTTCTACATTCAAAGGATGAGGTTGCTCAGAAGGTTATTCACTTTGTGTTGTATGTTGAGAAGTAGTATTCCCTTCCAGTCAAGTGTATTAGGAGTGACAATGGAATGAATTCAGAACCATACACTTGATGACTTCTATCTTTCAAAGGGAATCAAAAGGCAGTTTAGCATACCACGGACTCCAGAACAAAATGGAGTAGTGGAGAGGAAGAACAGGACCCTAATTGAAGCTGCAAGGTCCATGCTGGCTGACTCTGGTTTGCCACTGACCTTTTGGGCTGAAGCTGTCAACACAGCTTGCTATGTGCAGAATAGAGTTTTAGTAAATCAGAGGTTGATGAAGACTCCATATGAAGTTCTCCATCATTTGGCTCCTCTGATTTCATTTTTCAAAGCATTTGGATGTCCCTGTTTTATTCTCAACACAAAGGATCAACTCCATAAATTTGATCCTAAGGTGGATGTTGGGTATTTTGTGGTTATTCATCTACTTGCAAGGCATACAGAGTCTTCAACTGCAGAACAAAGATAGTTGAAGAGACTCTGCATGTGAAGTTTAATGAATCTCCTTTGGACAAGATTCCACAAAACCCTGTGGAGTTGTTTGATTTGGACATACTGCAATATGTTCCTTATCAACCTCCAGCTGTTGCAGATCCTGTGGCTAAATCATCTTCTGCAGCATGTCTTCCACCTGGTGGTATTGATGATGATGATGATAATATCAATACTCACCTATTCAAGTTTAGTGACTAACTGCCTGTGTCTGCTAAACTTGATGTTCCTGTAGCTTCAGCAGTTCCATCCACAACAAATGCTGATGAGATCTCTGTTTCCTCTGCATCTTTTGAGTTACCATCAAATTCTTGGTTTCAAGAGTCTACATCAACATCTGCTGCTGCTGAAGGTTCTACAAACACTTGCACAGATCTCATTATTATCAAGAACTGAAGAATCACCCCATGTCTCAGATTATTGGTGATATCAATGCTGGTGTTTCAACCAGAAGTCAATTGTCTAACTTCTGCTTATATGCTCTCTTCATCAGTCAGCTAGAGCCAAAGAACTACCATGTGCTTTGAGAGACAATGGATGGGTTGAAGCCATGCAGCTTGAGCTACTTCAGTTCAAGGAACAGCAAGTGTGGGAACGGGTTCCTCTTCCCCCAGGTAAGTGTGCAATAGGCACTAAATGGGTGTTTAGGAATAAAACTGATGAAAATGGGCTTATTGTTAAGAACAAGGCTAGATTGGTGTACAGGGGTTTTCACAAGAAGAAGGTATTGACTATGATGAAACCTTTGCCCTTGTAGCCAAACTAGAGGCAATCAGATTGTTTTTAGCCTATGCTGCATTCCACAATCTTAAAGTTTTTCAAATGGATGTCAAAAGTGCATTTGTATATGGTAAAATAAAGGAAGAAGTTATGTGTGTCAACCACCAGGTTTTGAGGATAATAAACATCCTGAATGGGTGTATAAACTTGATAAGGCTCTTTATGGGTTGAAACAAGCTCTAGAGCCTGGTATGAGACACTTTCCACTTTTCTTCTTAAGAATAATTTCACTAGAGGCTCCATTGATAAAACTTTGTTTATTAAGAAGGTGGATCAGCATAAGCTACTTGTTCAGATTTATGTTGATGATATCTTTTGCATCCTCTGATCCCCAGTTGTGTGATGATTTTACAACATTAATGAAAAAGAGGTTTGAAATGAGTGCAATGGGAGAATTACAGTTCTTTCTAGGCTTGCAAATTAAACAAAAGGCTGATGGAACTTTATTTATCAGTCAAAATATACAAAAGATCTTTTGAATAAGTTTGATTTACAAAACTGTAAGCCCTGTTCTACTCCCATGTGCAACACCACACAACTGGATGCAGATCAGAAAGGTAAAGCTGTTGATGAAACACTTTACATATGTATGATTGGGTCCTTGATGTATTAACAGCTTCTAGACCATATATTATGTTTGCTACATGTGTTTGTGCTAGATTTCAGGCTGCTCCTAAAGAGTCTCATTTGATTGCAGTCAAGAGAATCTTTAGATATTTGCAAGGTACACAATCTCTAGGTTTATGGTATTCCACTGGACACTCTTGCAAATTAGTTGCTTTTTCAGATAGTGACTATGCAGGGTGCAAGTTAACTAGAAAGTCAACTTCTGGTGGTTGTCAATTCCTAGGCAACTGTTTGATTTCTTGGCAGAGTAAGAAACAAACATCTGTTGCTACATCAACTGCTGAAGCCGAGTACATTGCTGCTGCAAGTTGCACTTCTCAGGTACTCTGGCTTCAGAACCAACTTCTGGATTATGGCATTACAGAAACTAAGACTCCATTATTAATGGATAGTGCTTCAGCTCTATGTATTGTCAAAAATCCAGTCCAACACTCTAGGACCAAACATATAGAGATCAGACATCACTTTATTCGGGATTGTTTTGAAAAGGTCTGATTGATCCTAAGTTTGTGCCTAGTGCTGATGAGCTTGCAGATATTTTTACTAAGCCTTTGGATAGTTCTACTTTCCAAAACCTTGTGTAAGGCTTGGTATGCTGCAGCTAGAATAAGTGACAACTACTGATGATTTCAGTAAAAAGTACTGGTGATCATTGGTAACCATGTCACATATAAGTACTGATGGGTTCTTTCACCTTCAGTAGTTTTTATATACTGACGACTAATTGCCTCACAAGTACTGAAGTATTTATCGTTCTAAAACTGATGTAGTTACAACTACTGAAATCAGTACAAACAGATAAGTACTGACGTCCTATGAAACACCTGAAAAGCAGATGCAAGTCTGATGAGTAAGTGTTGAGGACAGTATGAAACAGCTGAAAGGCTATGAATTGACGAAAACTACTGAAGAGACCTTTCTCTTCAGTTGTTTCTACAACTGCTGTTTCATCCTAAACAACTGATGACAAAACCATGTCTTCAGTAGTTTCACAACTACTGATGCCTCATACCAAGTCATCAGCTGTTTTCAAAACTGATGACAAAGCCATGTCTTCAGTAGTTTCACAACTACTGAGACTAACACCAAGTCTTCAGCTGTTTAAATGCTGACAAAACCAAGTCTTCAGTAGTTTCCCAACTACTGATGACTGATACCAAGTCTTCAGTTATTTCATCATCTGAAGTCAAAACCATGGTCTTCAGTAGTTTTCTAACTGCTGATGCCTAAAACCACGACTTCAGCTGTTTCAACGTCTGAAAGGGTAATACCATTTCAACAGTCGTTTAAAACTACTGATGACTAACACCAAACCCTTCAGTCGTTTTCTAACCCGTATCCTATAAATATCCGACCTAATCCTTCAGAGCCTCATTTCTTCAAACCTAATGTTCATCTCTCCAAAACTTCTCTCTCATAAATGGCGTCCATGCAGCTAAAACCGCGAACAACTGTGTAGCTTACCTCACCAAATCGCCATTCTAGGCTAAGTCAATAATGCTATTGATCTTATGGTCAGTACCCTACAAAACGGCCTTTCTTCTCAATCCAATCCTTCATGCCGAATCCCTTAACCAGTTTTGGATGAACGTCACCCTCACCACTGGGGAGAACAACACAGCGTCTCTCCGGTCGGTCATCAACAACCACGAAGTGGTCATCACTCCCGATATACTTCGTCAAACCCTACACCTGGATGATGCCACTTCTCTTGCTGGATATCCAAAGGGCACAATGATTTATCCTTGCCCACCATGGATATCAGGGAAACCTTCGTGCCTCACCATACTGAAGAAACATTTCCATGATGCTGAACGTCTCATATTTCACATGGTAAATGTCTGTTTGGCTCCTAAGACTCTTCTTGGGATCAAATGTCTACAAGGTGGCAGCAGGTAAGTACTCCATCCTTGAGCACAACCTTTAAATTTTCGGAATACTATTTTCAGAGCTCAAGGATATGGCTCAAAAACAAACTGTAACCGTTGGATATTATATCCACGGTTCATAATGGCCATAATTGCAAACCAGCTTCAAGCTGAGGGACTTGTTGGCCTGGGAGTCCCTGCTATGGCTGTTTTGCCTGAAGTATACTCCGGGCACAACTCTGACCAATCACTCAAAATGGCTGCCAAGCTGCGCAAAACCCACGTAGCTAGAACCCACAGCCACCACCTCCAAATCAAAAGTCCCCACCAAACCCACTCAAAAGAAAACAAAAAGGCTACTCAGGGAAATGAGTCCCCTGAGGATGCCCCTGCAACACAAACGCAGGCTATATCCACTGGTTATAACCCCTATAGTGGATATAAGGACTCTCCAGCCACAACCGCTCAGGATTCCTCTCAAAAGGAGCCTGCAGCAACCTCAGAAGGGGTACCCACCAATCTGGGATCTTCCTCATTTGAGGAGATTGCCATTGAAGAGCACATCCTCCCCAGGTGCAGATGCTTTTACCCCATCTCCCCATGCAACCGCCCCCCAAAGTCCTACATTACTTGTTGCATAAGTGCTGACTCAGTTGCACTCCTCACCCCCTCCCCAGATACCAATTACTACTGGGAACACTTCTACCATGAGGGGGAGGACCAAAGTGCAGCTGAGAACCCACAGCATAGGGGTACAATGTTCTTCTCCTAGTGTAGCAATGGGATTGGAACTTCTTGTTGACCAAAAGAACCAATGAGCCAAGATCAGAAAACCTCTAAGTCCACATGGTATCAAACCACTGCTGAAAGCCTCATCAGTAGTTGACAAGTGCTGAAGACTTCAACAGCTGAAGATCAAGTGCTGAAGACTTAACAGCTGAAGAACCAAAGTGCTGAAGTACAACAGCTGAAGAACACAAATGCTGAAGCTGAAAGACCAAGTACTGAAGTACAACAGCTGAAGAGTTTACAAGTGCTGAAGATCAACAACTGATGTACAAGGTCTGAAGACAAGACTGAAGACATCAGCTGATGATATCTACTGAAGTCATCAGCTGATGAAACACCTGAAGGTCAAAGTCTGAAGATCAAGTACTGAAGCCTCAGTAGTTTGTCACAACTGCTGAAGAGTACTTCTTCAGTAGTTGTGATATCAGTAGTTTTATATTTTTATGTTTCAGTAGTTTTGTAAAACGACTGAAGAGCTTGTTCTTCAGTCGTTGTAGTTTCAGTAGTTTTATATTTTGTACTTAACATGCTGATATGTTCTCAGTAGTTGTGAACATTTCAGTAGTCTGTTAAGAATTAGTTATTTTTGTATTGAATCTGCCAGTTGTCACTTTCCGTGATAACAGCAGTGATTGTTGCACTCTATATAAGGAGTGACAACCTATTGTAATCGTTGAAAAATGAGTAAATGAATGGAATGAATGATTGATTAGAAATATTCTACATCTATAAACATTCCTAGAAATCAGAAATATATATATATTCTCTCCCTATAACCGTATGCGATCTTAATGCTTAAAAGTATCAATTGCTTGCTACATTTTGTCTAATTCTAGTTTGTATTCCGCTGCTTTGTATCCTAATACATCAAACTTGTGATCACTGATCCTGTCAAATGGTATCAGAGCAGGTTAATCATTGATCGATCTAACAATTGATCATTGAAACTGCTATTCAAGATCTAAGTTTGATTGAATTAGCCTTTGTTTTTGCAAGAACGGTTATAGAGATTGAATTTTCTGTATTTCTGCTCATTCATCCTGAGTCTTTTCTTGGTTCTCATTGAGTTTGTTGTGGTCTGTCTAAAACTTTTTTAAAAAAAAAAAACTTGAACTAAACTGTTTTTGAACTGAAATGACCACTCCTTCCAATGATCCTCACAATACTGGTTCCTCAACCAAGCCTCCTATGCTGGTTAGGAATGAGTATAACATATGGCAAAGACGTATGCTCCATCACCTGTCTGTTAACAGCGCAGGGTGTTGGACATCAGTGGTACATGGTCCACACAAGCCTATGGTGAATAACCCGGAAACCAATCAAATGGTTCCGAAGAGGAGGGAGCAATACTCAGATGAGGATAAGAAGTTGCTTGAGATTGATGCAAAAGCCCATGGAATTCTGGCCATGGCATTGCCCAATGAAATCTATTCTGGGCTAATGCATCATGAAACTGCCCATGACCTCTGGATTGCTTTGAAAGAACAATTTGGAGGAACAGATGAGGTCTTGGCAAATAATAGAGAAATTCTTGCCCAACAATATGAGACATTCTCTCATAGAAAGGGTGAGACACTGACTCAACAATATGAGCGGTTTTCTTGTTTGATCTCTGAACTAAAAATGGTCAAACTTGAATACACCAATATTCAGATGAATAACAGATTTCTCAGATCACTGCCTGAGAGATGGGACACATATACTATTGTCCTACGCTCCAGTGCAAGTTTGGACAAACTATCTCTCACCCAACTCCATGGGAAACTGCTCACTTTGAGAGAGAGAGATAGAACAGAGAAAGCTGTCTTCATCTGGAAAGCTCACTGAAGACTTTATACAAGGCAACACTGCCTTGGTGGGTCATGAGTCAGAATATGCTCATCTGAATGCCAGTATGATGAGCATATTAATTTCTCTTCAAGCACTTCTGATTCTGCATTTGTAAGTGTTGATGGTCAGTTTACTGGGTGTAATAATGACAATCTATGTTTCATTATGGATGATCTCAAGGGGATTGCTGATGATGACTTAGAAGAGATGGATATTTTGAGCCAAATGGCCTTGATAAATATCAGATCTCAGAAGTTCTACAAAAGAACTGGAAGAAAATTCCCAGGACTCTCTGGCAAAACCAAAGTTGGTTTTGACAAGAGCAAGTTGAGGTGTCACAAATGCCAAAGGCTGGACACTTTGCAAGAGAGTGTAGATCAACTGGATCTAACTCTACTGCACCCTTTGTGACTTTTCCTGGCAATAGTCAACAACACAGAGGGCAACATCCTGTCACCTCTAGTCATCATCCTCAACAACAATCTCCGGCATATTTTGTTCCTCAGGGTCAAATGCCATATCAGTACCCTTGTTATTACATGCCACAGTCAAATCAAGTTCAAGTTCCTATGACACCACAACCTCATGCATTACCAGAACCTCAGCCTTCCCTATCTCATCAACGACCCCAATCTCAACAACACAGCTTCTTCACCCCAGGAGTTGTTGACTGGAGCAGTTTACCAGATGACTTGTCTGGTCATGATCAACTGTTCTCAGGTGCTGGTCAACATGGTGGTGACAGTCCCTTTGGGAATCTTAGCTCTTATGGCTTTGGAGTCTGCTGATACTTCATTTTCCAATGCCTCTACACCTCAGGTATCACAGGTATCCTTGAGGCAAAAGCCAAATTATGTTCTGAACCATGCATAGCAGCATTTGCCTCCATTAGAGAAGCAAATGTAGCTTTAATTAATAAGAACATTGAGCTAGAACAAATAATTTCCAAAAACAAAGCTGAGTTTGAGTCTGTGCTCAAAGATAAAAATGATGAGGTTTATAAACTGAATTGCCAAATAATTGATGATAAGGCTAGAGAAGATGTACTTCTAGAGAAGTACAAAGATCTCAAAGAAACCCTTGCAGTTACCAGGTCGAGTGTGATAGATGGGTACAATCATGCAAAGGTTTTGAAATGCTTCTTAGTAAGCAATCTGCTTCAAATGTGAAGTTTGGAATTGGTTACAATCACATGCTCCACCTATAGATTTTGCCCCAAGAGCAGAGGTGAATCTGATGGTGAGAGTGATAACCAATCCATCACATCATGTGATCTACCTTCTGATACAGCACATCAGAAGTAGCAGTCAGCATCAAGCCCTCTTTGAACCTATCAGCTGATGTTGATGGTTCAAATGCTGACATTCACATGATCAATAGGTTGATCAACTCAGGAGTTAATCCTGAAGGTCCTGAAAGGACTGGAGAGCAGGATTTAACACCTGAAGTTCAAACTTCAACTGCTGTCAGTACTGAAGAGAAGAAAACTGGCAGTAGAAAGAGTTTGAAGACTACTAAAGAGGTAGTCAAGAAAGAAAGCACATGCTTCCAAAGCATTAAAGAACAAGTCTTCTGTTGCTTCAACATCTTTAGTTGATGATCAACCTAAGATGAAGAAGAAACCATGTGAAGTATGTGGTTTGTTCAATCATCTTACAGATGATTGTCGGTACAAAAGAGGTTCCAAACTCAAACAAAAAGAAGAAATAATGAGAAAATGGTAAAAATGAAAACTGAGTTTGAGACCACATTTGTATCAGCAACATCAAATCTGTAACCCTTAAGTCCTTAAAGAAATCCAAAAAGGAAGGAGTTAAACAGGTGACAGCTGAGGGTGCTCAAAAGAAGAAGGTGCAACATAGGACCTTATCTAACTCCACTAGCAATGTGTCTGATGAGCTGAAAGCTTTATCACAAAATCAGACAAGCTGGTGATGATGGTACAACATCTGTTGGGTAGAGTTAACCAACTAGATTCTCCTATGTTGAAACCACAGAAAAGGAGGTCCAAGCCAAAGGACTCCTCTTCTACACCATCTTCTTCTTCTCAGGCTGTTGTTACAAATAAACATGTTAGTTTACCATCTATTGATGAGACCAGGCCCAAAACCAAAAAGGTTTGGGTCTCTAAAACTAACTGATTGTTTATTATGCAGGGTTCTTCAACATGCCAAAGTAGCATCTGGTATGTAGACAGTGGGGGATCTATGCACATGACTGGGAACATCTCTCTTCTTCATGACTACTCTCAGGAAAGAAGGGATTTGTCTCTTTGGCAATGATGCTAGGGGTTACATCATCGGTAAGGGCTTGTCTCCAATGGAGAAATCAAATTTGATGATGTTAATCATGTGGAAAATCTCAAGTACAACCTCTTGAGTGTCAGTCAAATGTGTGATAAAGGCCATGTTGCCCTTTTCACAAGTCAAAACTGTAGGATTCTGTCATCCAAAGTTTTGCACTTGATTGACAAGGTGTTGGATGGTCACACTCTCCTGAAAGCCAACAGGACAGGAAGAGTGTATGCCTTAGATCTCTAAGAAGATAGATCTCAAAGGCAATCCTTGCCTATTTTCCAAAGCCTCTTCTCAAGAATCTAAACTGTGGCACAGGAGGCTTGGTCATGTTAATCTCAAAAACATGAATCAGTTTAGCCACAATAGTTTAGTCAGAGGCTTACCAATAAAGGAGTTCCACTGTGATGAAACCTGCACTGCTTGTTTAAAAGGAAAACAGCACAAAGTCTTATTCCCTCTATTGAAGTGTCCAAGTCCACTGCCTGCTTGCAATTACTGCATATGGATCTATTTGGTCCTGTGAGAGTAATGAGCATGGCAAAGAAGAAATACTGTCTGGTAATTGTGGATGATTACTCCAGATTTGTATGGACTTTCTTCTACATTCAAAGGATGAGGCTACTCAGAAGATTATCCACTTTGTGCTGTACATTGAGAAGCAGTATTCCCTTCCAGTCAAGTGTATTAGGAGTGATAATGGAACTGAGTTCAGAAATCATACACTTGATGACTTTATCTTTCAAAGGGAATCAAAAGGCAGTTCAGCATTCCAAGGACTCCAGAACAAAATGGAGTAGTGGAGAGAAAGAACAGGACCCTCATTGAAGCTGCAAGGTCCATGCTGGCTGACTCAGGTTTGCCATTGACCTTTGGGCCGAAGCTGTCAACACCAGCTTGTTATGTGCAAAATAGAGTTTTAGTAAATCAGAGGTTGATGAAGACTCCATATGAAGTTCTCCATCATTTGGCTCCTCTGATTTCATTTTTCAAAGCATTTGGGTGTCCTGTTTATTCTCAACACAAAGGATCAACTCCACAAATTTGATCCTAAGGTGGATGCAGGATACTTTGTTGGTTATTCATCTACTTGCAAGGCATACAGAGTCTTCAACTGCAGAACAAAGATGGTTGAAGAAACTCTACATGTTAAGTTTAATGAATCTCCAAAGGACAAGATTCCACAAAGTCCTGTGGAGTTATTTGATTGGACATACTGCAATATGTCCTTATCAAACTCCTGCTGTTGCTCCTGTCAACAGTTCACCACCTGGTGGTACTGCTGATGATGATGATGATTGCAGTACTCACCTCTTCAGGTTTAGTGATCAGCTGCCTGACTCAGCTAGACCTGATGTTCCTGTAGCGCCAGTAGCACCATCCACAACAAATGCTGATGAGATTTCTTCGAATTCAACTTCCTTTGAATTACCATCCACTGATTGGTTTCAAGGAAATGATACACCATCACCATCTGTTGCTGCTGAACCGGCTACAAACACTTGCACAGATCTCATTGTGTATCAAGATCTGAAGAATCACCCTATGTCTCAAATCATTGGTGATATCACTGCTGGAGTATCAACAAGAAGTCAATTGTCAAATTTCTGCTTCTATGCTCTCTTCATCAGTCAGCAAGAGCCAAAGAATTATCACATTGCTTTAAGGACAATGGATGGGTGATGCCATGCAGCTTGAGCTTCTTCAGTTCAAGAACAGCAAGTGTGGGAACTGGTTCCTCTACCTCCAGGTAAGTGTGCAATAGGCACTAAATGGGTGTTTAGGAACAAAACTGATGAAAAGGGCTTATTGTTAAGAACAAGGCCAGACTGGTTGTTCAGGGGTTTGCACAAGAGAAGGTATTGATTATGATGAAACCTTTGCCCCTGTAGCCAGACTGGAAGCAATTCGATTGTTTTTAGCTTATGCTGCTTATCAAAACCTTAAAGTCTTTCAAATGGATGTCAAAAGTGCATTTTTGTATGGAAAAGTTAAAGAAGAGGTTTATGTATGTCAACCTCCAGGCTTTGAGGACAATAAACATCCTAATTGGGTGTATAAGCTTGATAAAGCTCTTTATGGGTTAAAACAAGCTCCCAGAGCCTGGTATGAGACATTATCAACTTTCTTCTGGAAAACCATTTCACTAGAGGCTCCATAGACAAGACTTTATTCATTAAGAAAGCTGGGCAGCATAATCTACTTGTTCAAATTTATGTAGATGATATCATTTTGCATCCTCTGATCCAAAGTTGTGTGATGCCTTTACAAAGTTGATGCAACAGAAGTTTGAAATGAGTGCCATGGGAGAATTACAGTTCTTTCTGGGGTTGCAAATCAAACAAAAGGCTGATGGAATTTTTATTCATCAGTCCAAATATACAAAAGATCTTTTGCAAAAGTTTGATTTACTAAACTGTAAGCCCTGTTCTACTCCCATGAGCAGCACCACACAACTGGACTCAGATCAGAAAGGTAAAGTGGTTGATGAAACACTTTACAGATGTATGATTGGGTCCTTGATGTATTTAACAGCTTCTAGACCAGATATTATGTTTGCTACATGTGTTTGTGCTAGATTTCAGGCTGCACCTAAAGAGTCTCATCTGATTGCAGTCAAGAGGATCTTTAGATATCTGCAAGGCACTCCATCTCTAGGGTTATGGTATTCTACCGGACATTCTGGTAAATTAGTTGCTTTTTCTGACAGTGACTATGCAGGGTGTAAGTTGACCAGGAAATCAACCTCTGTGGATGCCAATTCCTAGGCAACTGCTTGATTTCTTGGCAGAGCAAGAAACAAACCTCAGTTGCTACATCCACTGCTGAAGCAGAGTACATTGCTGCTGCAAGCTGTACATCTCAGGTACTCTGGCTTCAAAACCAACTTTGGATTATGGCATTACAGAGACTAAGACTCCAATGTTAATGGATAGTGCTTCAGCTCTTTGTATGTCAAAATCCAGTCCAACACTCTAGGACCAAACATATAGAGATCAGACATCATTTTATAAGAGATTGTTTTGAAAAAGGTCTGATTGATCCTAAGTTTGTGCCTAGTGCTGATGAGCTTGCAGACATTTTTACTAAGCCTTTGGATAGTTCAACTTTCCAAAACCTGGTGTTAAGGCTTGGTATGCTGCAACTAGATAAGTGACAACTACTGATGATCTTAGTAATCATACTGATGATCATGAGTACCAATGTCACATATAAGTACTGATGAGTTCTTTTATCCTCAGTAGTTTTTAAACTACTGAAGGCTAAATGTCTCACAAGTACTGAAGTACTTCATCTGTCTAAACTACTGATGTAGTTACAACTACTGATGCAGTTACAACTACTGCAATCAGTAAAAACAGATAAGTACTGATGTCCTATGAAACAACTGACATCAGCCAAAAAGACTGATGAATGTGTTGAGGACAGATTGAAACAGCTGAAAAGCTAAGAATTGACGAACAACAGCTGAAAAGAATTTTCTCTTCAGTCGTTTGTACAACTGCTGTTTCATTTTAAACAACTGAAGCAAAACCACGTCTTCAGTAGTTTTATAACTACTGATGACTAATCCCTAGTCTTCAGTTGTTTACAAACTGATGGCAAAACCACGTCTTCAGTAGTTTCACAACTACTGATGGCTAATACCAAGTCCTCAGTTGTTTCAACATCTGAAGTCCAATTGTCTTCAGTAGTTTTTTAACTACTGATGCCTAAATCAAGACTCAGTTGTTTCACCGTCTGATTGTAAACACCATGTCTTCAGTTGTTTTATAACTGCGACCACACCATACCATCAGTCGTTTCAAACCTCTGAAAGTTAATACCACGTCATCAGTAGTTTCAAATACTGATGACTAACACCAAAACCTTCAGTCGTTTCATAACCTGTACCCTATATATACCTGATCCCTCTTTCAGAGTTTTTCATTCCTTCACGACCTAACATTC
Organism: Flaveria trinervia; assembly: GCA_025506515.1. Taxonomy (NCBI): domain Eukaryota; kingdom Viridiplantae; phylum Streptophyta; class Magnoliopsida; order Asterales; family Asteraceae; genus Flaveria; species Flaveria trinervia. Next base: position 31,315,756 of record CM046456.1, read on the forward strand.
AAAAGCTCTGAAAACTTTTCACCTTCATTAATGGCGACCATGCAACTCAAGCCTCGACACAACTGTGTCGCGTACCTCACCAAATCGCCCTTCTGGACCAAATTTGATAATGCTATAGATCTTATGGTCCAATCCCCACTGAAAACGGCTTTCCTCTTAAATCCAATCATTTATGCCGAATCACTACATCAGTTTTGGACGAATGCGAACGTTAATGGAGAATCTATTCATTCGACCATCAACTCTCATAAGGTGGCATCTATCCTGCTACAATCCGTCGATATTACTTTAGATGATGCTGCCTACCCTGTTGGATATCCTAAGCGCCAACTTGATCTTTCATTTGGACAACATGGATATCAGGGTGATCTTAGTGCTTCAACAATCCTGAAGAAACACTTTCCAGATGCTGAACGATAATATTTCATATGGTAAATGTTTGCCTGGCCCGAAGACTTCCTCTTGGGATCAACTGTCTTCCAGATGGCAACAGTAATGTTTTCTATCCTTGAACAGAACCATTAAACTTTCTGAAATAATTTTTCTTGAAATCAAGGATATGGCCACAAAACCACTTTCAACCGTTGGATACTATATCCCGGTTTATAATGGCCATAATAGAGAATCAGCTTTCTGCTGAGGGACTAGTTGGTCTGGGAGTCCCTGCTTTGGCTGTATTGCCGGAGGTATACTCCCGACACAACACTGACCAAACTCTCAAACAGGCTGCCAAGCTGCGAACCCACGCAGGGAACCCACAGCTGGAACACACAGCCTCCACTTCCACATCCAAAGTCCCCTCCAAACCCACCAAGAAGAAGCCTAAGAAAGCTACTCAGGGAGTTGAGTCCCCTGTGGATGCTCCTGCTGCACCAATGCAGGTTATCTCTACTGGACCTAACCCCAGTAGAGACTATGACTCCACCAACTGAAGCCGCTCAGGTTTCCTCTCAAAAGGAACCTGAAGCAACCACTCAAGGGAGCCACACTGCTGGGATCCTCCTCACTTGAGGGGATTCCATTGAAGAGCACCACTTGTCCCGGGTGCACACTGCTCCAACCCTCTCTGAGCAACCGCCCCTCACAGCCCTACAATAATTGTTGCAAAGGTGCTGACAAGTTGCATTCCTCACCCCCCCCCCAGAACAATACTCTGGGATAACCTCAACACCTGAGGGGGAGGATCACATGCTTCTGTCAACCCACAGCACAGGGGTTACCATGTTCATCTTCTAGTGTAGATAAGGAGTGCGAATTCTGGTGAGGCTGCCACTGTCTCTGACTCAGCAAATGACCAGGGTGCAGTTGGTAACATCTCTAAGACCTCACCACAGTGGCAACAGCTGATGAAGGACATTAGTCCTGAGGCTGGAAGTCCCCAGTACCAAGACAACAAGGGGCACATGCTATAATTGATCTACACTCAAGGCATGTTATCCTGACTCTGTCAGGAGGTCAGGTGATTCAGTATATCAACTGATGATGACCTGAGCTTCTTCTATGATGTAGTTGCTCAAAACACCATTCTAGAGGATGAGGTTAGCAGACTCAAAGAGCTGCTGCCAAGATGTCTCAGGATGCAAGTCCATCTGCCTCTATCCACCCACAGATGGCACCTTCCCTTGAAGGTTTCCCAAAACTGAGCCACCCAAAATCAACCACCTGCCTCTGCTTCAGGCCCTACTTCTCAGGAACAGAACCCTCCTGAGCAAATAGGTGCTGTACTTCAAAATTCCCTCCCTCTCATCACACCCATAATCACTGATATAGTGATCAAGCCTTGATGAGAGGCTTTCCTAAACTTACAGCCCTTGGTTGATGCTGCTGTCCAAAAGACTCTTTCTGCGGTACCAAACCCCTTCCTCCAATGCAACCAAAAAGGGGAGAGTACTGCAGTGAAAGAAAGGAAGAGGAAAAGATCCGAGGAAAAGGAAGTGATGCAAGACCAAAAGGAAGGAAAAAGAAAAGCAACCATGCTCACGTACAAGCGAAAGAGAAGTGCTGATGATCACACTGCTGAAGACAAATCCTTGGAGGAGCTGGTCAAAGAAGCTGACACCAACACAGCCGATCCATGGATAAAATAATTGAACAACTTTCAGGCAGGGGTTTGACACAGCCACACTGGATGTGAGATCAGAAGGTTAGAAGTACAAGAGATACAAACCCGATGGGCAGGGTATGATGCTCTTGAGAAAGAGAGATTGGAAATAATGATCCGCTTTATTGCAAAATACTTGGGAAGATCATTAATGGAGATCCGCGCATGGACCAGGGACAGCATTCGGCTATAGCCACCAGAATATGTCTGTCTGAGCAATTCAACAAAGGGATTATTGTGGAAGCCCTGATGAGGCTGGGGCTGGTAAAGCGTTAGAGATGGCTAAGCTCACAAAGGCGAAACTAACTACAAGGATGCTAGATCAACCTTCCCTTCCAACCACTCAAACAGATCTTATCCTCAATCTCCCAACCAACTCAAGCCAAAATCCAAACATCCTCATTCTTCAAAACCAATTCCTTCACCAACCCAACCATCATCCAGTGATGTACCCAGAAGGAGAGAAGGGTGCTGAGGATGGAAGAAGAAGAAGAAGAAGAGGAGAAGATGATAGTCTGCCACTCTCTGCTGTTCTGAAGCTACCAAAACCGAAGTCAACCCATGATCACACCTGACTCTCAAAGGGAAATGGTCAGAGTCAAGATAGAAGAAGAAGAACAGCAGAAACAGCACGATGAGCAACTGTTGAAGATGGTTGACAAGGAATTTCCTCAGTCATCATCCATTCAAGCCATGAAAGGGCATGCTCAAGGCTGTACACTCTCAGGCACACCTTTCAGTATCAGAAGGAGAGAGTGAGTGAGTATGGCCAGACCCCAGGGTGAGTTCTAGAATTCATAAAAGAACTATCCCACACAGATACAACGGCCAAGTACGAAAAACAATAGAGTCTACCATCATGTGGCCGTTGTAGTCTCACCTTGGGAAATCATTGATGAATTCAAGAAAGCTCACCAAGCAAAGAAGACCCTCAAGCCTTACTAGAACAAGATGATTAAGAAGGGGTTGTTATATAAAAAGCTTGAAGACATCCAAAAGAATGAGCTCCAGTTACTCCTTGAAGGCAACCATCCTGATGAATTTGTATATAGGGAGGTACTACGGTGGAGCTGAAAAATGGCAGGACCATGAAGTACTTATCAGAGTACTATGGTCCAGAGTTCTTCTTGAAGGAGGAGCAGAAGAACTCTCTCAGGAGGAACAAGTTGTTCTCCTTGAGGCCTATGTTCGTGAGTCATACAGACTCATTATGGGGAAGTAAATCTCATGAATGGGATAACAACTCTGTGTCCAGTTCCCCAAAACAGAGTTCCCATTCATACTCTGCCAAACAATATTTGAGATTCTTCCCAGGCCGAAGCTTACATGGGTCATCTTCTCTACTGATCAAGAAGGAAAAAGACCAACATTTTGCCATCAATAAGTGGGAGAATAAATAAGTTAAGGTTTTGGCTGCATTGGTTCAGGGGAGTTTGTTGGACCAAAAGAACCATGAGCCAAGATCAGAAAACCTCTAAGTCCCACATGGTATCACACCACTGCTGAAAGCCTATCAGTAGTTTGACAAGTGCTGAAGACTTCAACAGCTGAGATAAGTGCTGAAGACTTAACAGCTGAGAACCAAAGTGCTGAAGTACAACAGCTGAAGAACACAAGTGCTGAAGCTGAAAGACCAAAGTACTGAAGTACAACAGCTGAAGAGTTTACAAGTGCTGAAGATCAACAACTGATGTACAAGGTCTGAAGCACAAAGACTGAAGACATCAGCTGATGATATCTACTGAAGTCATCAGCTGATGAAACACCTGAAGGTCAAAGTCTGAAGATCAAGTACTGAAGCCTCAGTAGTTGGTCACAACTGCTGAAGAGTACTTCTTCAGTAGTTGTGATATCAGTAGTTTTATATTTTATGTTTCAGTAGTTTTGTAAAACGACTGAGAGCTTGTTCTTCAGTCGTTGTAGTTTCAGTAGTTTTATATTGTACTTAACATGCTGATATGTTCTCAGTAGTTGTGAACATTTCAGTAGTCTGTTAAGAATTAGTTATTTTTGTATTGACTGCCAGTTGTCACTTTCCGTGATAACAGCAGTGATTGTTGCACTCTATATAAGGAGTGACAACCTATTGTAATCGTTGAAAAATGAGTAAATGATGGAATGAATGATTGATTAGAAATATTCTACATCTATAAACATTCCTAAAATCAGAAATATAATATATTCTCTCCCTATAACCATATGCGATCTTAATGCTTACAAGTATCAATTGCTTGCTACATTTTGTCTAATTATAGTTGTATTCCGCTGCTTTGTATCCTAATACATCAAACTTGTGATCACCTGATCCGTCACTTAGGGTGAGGCTGCCAACTTCTCCTGCGTCAGCAATGAGCAGGTGTAGTTGGTACCATTAACGTAAGACCTTACCAGAGGCAACTGCTGATGACGGACAAAGTCTGAGGCAGGAAGTCCCCAGTTCCAAGACAAAGGGGCACATGCTACAACTGAGCTACACTCAGTGCATGTTCATCCCCATCCTATCAGGAGGTCAGGTGATTCAGTATATACTGATGATGACCTGGGCTTCTTTTACGATATAATCGCCCAAAACACCATCCTGGAAGAGGAGGTGAGCAGACTCAAAGCTGCTTGCCAAACCTTCTAAGGAACAAAGCCCATCTGCCTTTACCACCCCTCACAGATGGCACCTTCATCTGAAGGTCTCCCAACACTGAGCCACTCCCAACAACTAAGCCACCTGCCTTTGCTTCTGGCACAATTTCTCAGGAACAGAACCCTCCTGAGCAAATAGTTGCTATCCTTCAAAATTCCCTCCCTCTCATCACACCCATAATCACTGACATCGTGATCAAAGCCATGATGAGAGGCTTTCCTCAGTATACCCCATGATAGAGGAGGTTGTGGGAACACCTTACTGGCAATCAACCCCTTGCAACCAATGCAACCAAAAAGGGGGAGATTAAGTCAGTGAAAGGAAAAAGAAAGAGGAGTACAGAGGAGAAAGAAAAGGAGAAAGAAAAAGGAGAGTAGTGGAAAAGGAGTTGGAGTTGAATGTGAGACCGATAAAGAGAAGGAAAAAGAGAAAGCCTTGGAGCTACTGATAAAAGAGGCTGATGCCGACACAGCAGATCAATGGACAACATCATTGATCAGCTGTTTAGGCAAGCCATGACACCGATAAACTTGACTCTGAGATTCGACGATTAGAGATTGAAGAAATCCAGAATAGATGGGCGAGTTATGAAGTGTTAGAAAGAGAAAGGCTGGAGATCATGATTAGATTTATTGCAAAATATCTGGAAGATCAATGATCGAAATCAAAGCTTGGTCCAGGGACAGTATCTTGGCAATCACCACCAAGATCTGTTCATCTGAAGCATATACTAAGGGACTTGTTATTGAAGCTTTGAATGAAGCAGGAGCAGGGAGCAGGACTGAGCTAGCCAAATACTCAAAAGCAACACTCACCTCCAAAATGCTAACTCAACCTATCAACATTCCCTCTCCAAAACAACCACAACCACAACCCACAAAACCAACTCCCTTACCATCTAAACCAACAGCCGATGATGCACCTAAGAAGAAGAAGAGAAGGGTGTTGAGGCTAGAAGAAGAAGAAGAAGAGGATGATGTGGAAGAAGATAGGCTGCCTCTGTCTGCAGTTCTAACATTGGCGAAAGCCAAACCCATGCCCATCACTCCCACCTCACAGATGGAAGCTGTGAGAGTAAAGATTGAAGAAGAACAGCAGAAAAAGCTTCATGATGATGAAATGCTAAAAAGCATTGACAAAACTTATGCTGCTTGGTCATCAATATTAGTATGAAGAAAGAAGCTCTAAGGTTGTACACCCTTGCCAACACATTTCAATATCAGAAGGAAAGGTGAGAGTATGGCCTGATCCTAGGGTGCTCACAGGATTGTAAAGAAAGACATTCCTTCGAGATACAAGGGCCAAGTCAAAAGGATCGTAGATGAAGAGATCACAGTGGTCCTTGTAGTATCACCCTGGAGATTGTAGAAGACTTCAAGAAGGCCTATGAGACTAAACAACCCCCCAAAAGATGTTAGAGAACAGAATTATTAAAAAGGGTTAGTCTACAAGAGGCTTGAGAACTTCAAACAAAATGAGCTCAGTCTATTACTTGAAGGACTCATCCTGATGAGTTTGCATACCGACAGATTACAACAGTTGAGCTCAAAAATGGTAAACCGCCAAGTACATCTCAGAGCTGTATGGCGAGAAGGATTGTTTGATGGTGAAGCCGAGAACCTGACCATGGAAGAACAAATCATGTTTCTCAGAGCATACACCAGAGAATCCTACAGGCTTATACATGGGAAGTGAGTCTCATGGATGGGGGAATAGCTCAGTGTCCAATTCCCCAATACAGAGCTCCCATCCATACATTGCCAACCAAATCTTCAGAGACTCATTTCCAGGCCAGTGCTTATATGGGTCATCTTCTCAACTGATCAGAAGGAAAAAGACCAACCATTCTGCCAATAATAAGTGGGACCTCAATAAAGTTAAAGGTTTTGGCTGCATTGGTTCAGGGGGAGTTTGTTGGACCAAAAGAACCAATGAGCCGGATCAGAAAAACCTTTAAGTCCCACAGACGTCACAACAACTACTGAAGACCACAACAGCTGAAGACAACAGCTGATTACAAAGTCTGAAGACACAAGTGCTGAAGACAAAGTCTGAAGACACAAGTGCTGAAGACAAAGTCTGAAGACACAAGTGCTGAAGACAAAGTCTGAAGACACAAGTGCTGAAGACAAAGTCTGAAGACACAAGTGCTGAAGACAAAGTCTGAAGACACAAGTGCTGAAGACAAAGTCTAAAACACAAGTTCTGAAGACAAAGTCTGAAGACACAAGTGCTGAAGACAAAGTTCAGACGTTGTCACAACAGCTGAAGAGGTCTTCTTCAGTAGTTGTGATGGTTTACCTTTCAGTAGTTTCTTTGTTTCAATATTTTTAAAACAATTGAAGAGTATGTTCTTCAGTTGTTATTGTTTCAGTAGTTTCTTTTCAGTAGTTGTAATAATAGTTAACACTTAGCATTTTTGTAAGAAGATGTCAGCTGTTTGACATCTTCAGTAGTTGTGTTAACTATCAGTAGTTTGTGATAAATTCTGTTAGATGTCACTATCAAGTGACATCAGTAGACGTCACATCTCTTATATAAGAGGTGTCGACCTAATTGTAATTGTGACATTCCGTTACCACGAAAGCGAATATTGAATGAATATATCTGCAGAATTCTCCCTATCTATAACCGTTTTTGTTCTTACATTGAATATCTTTTTGTTCTTGTGAATTGGCTAATTCATTGTTAGAATTCCGCTGCTATACTCTCTAATCAATCAAACATAGATCACTGATCCTAACATACTGGAACTCTTAGATTACCACATTGATTTGAACTTTCAAGAATTGCAGCCACAATGATTGTCAATATGTTTGTCCACTTAAATCCATATACAGACTTTTGACACAAACTGGTGATTGTTTTTGGTTTAATTATTCAACGAACATTTGTGGATCCCACACTTATATGGTAATCAACATTCCTCAGGAGCTTTTGAGCGGTCTACGGGTATTCTTACAAGGAGAGACTATTCTTAGAGCTTTCAAAGACAAGCCAGTCCTCAGGTCAGTGCCATCGCACAGCAGAGAGGCGGCAAACAACACTGAATTCTAGAATATCTAGGTTGTGCTTATCCTCAGGTCAGTGCCATCGCACAGCAGAGAGGCATACCACCTATCTCCTTGTTAGAGCAGCTTAATTTTATTTTGCACTAAATGCACCAATAGCATACATCATTGGCTTGATAGCGTTTTTCTTCATTTTTTCATGCTTTGCTCTATTTATGGTCATCCGCACACATTAGTGGCGTTAACATGCTCATTACCCCTTATTGGAATATTGTTGATTGTGTTAACCAGTGATGAGATAGGAGCCCACAGTCAGTTGAACCACTTAGTTTGATCTTGAGATCACCAGTCAGGTCTAATCATCTATTATGTTGAATCTACCGACATATCTATTGTGGTCTAGCAACCTCTAGGTCTACTCTCCTTGTGTTACCTTAAGAGTCCAGTTTTTCTATCATCTTCCCTTTTATATTGCTTAGACTACACAGACTTATACTTTGAATTTTTGCACCTTTTTCAAATTAAAATTTCAAAGTCCCTCTTGATTTGTTCCTGTGTACTATCATATTCCAAAGGGTTTGAATCGGTATCACAGATACGATCTACCTATATCAGCTTTCCACTCCTTCTCCCTCGGTTTTTTTTATTTTTTTTATTTTTTTATTAATGTTGCTTGCTGACTTATTCTCCCCCTAAAATACTAAAATCATAACTGGTTTCATTATTTTAGGATATTTTAAAACAGCAGAATAACATAAGTTTAATTTTAAACAAACTAATTTAACCAAATAAGCTCAAATAAAATGAAGAATTAACTAAGCTACATCGGACTACACATGATCATCATCAGGATAACCTCACTTCTCTTTTTAACGCCGTTGACCTCTAGCAAATATTGAAAACGTGGTTTATCAAAGGCTTTAGTATAGAGGTCAGCGCGTTGAAAATCAGTATTAATTTTTACCACATCAATTAGTTCTTGTCAAAACAATCTCGTATGAAGTGATATTTAATACCGATATGTTTGGTCTTAGGATGTTGGACCGGATTTTTAGTTACTGCAATTGCAGCAGAGTTATCTACAAAAATAGGAGTAAAATAGAACGTTAAACCGTAATCCCGCATTTGCTGTTGAATCCAATGATTTGGGATCAGCAACTTGCAGCAGCATGGCTTCACAGGTTGACAATGCAACCGATGTCTGCTTCTTACATTGCCAGGTAATTATTTTTCTCCCAAAGAATTGACACCCTGCTGATGTAGACTTGTAGTTCATCTTGCAGCCTCCGTAATCCGAGTCACTATACGCCGTGAGCTCAAAATCATCATCATGAGGATACCACAACCCAAGTGTGGGTGTACCCTTTAGATAGCGAAAAAACCTTTTGACCCCGATCAGATGATTGACCTAAGGTTTAGCCTCATATCTAGAACATAAACATGTCGCATACATGATATCAGGTCTAGAGGCAGTGAGATACATGAGGGATCCAATCATTCCTTGGTACATCGTGGCATCTACAAGATCTCCATTTTCATCAGGTGCTATATCGTGATTCGTAGCAAGTGGATCCCAGCAGCAGAAGCATTCTCCATGTCAAAACGACTGAGAATGTCTCCTACGTACTTGGTCTGATGTAGGAAGATTCCATTTGGTGTTTGATCCACCTGTAGCCCGAGAAAGAACTTCATCTCCCCCATAGCACTCATCTCAAACTCTTTCTTCATAACTGCTTTAAACTCTTTGCATAACTCTTCGTTCTTTGAACCGAAAATTAAGTCATCACATAGATTTGTACGAGCAGTAGGTTGCCATCTTTTTCTTTAATGAACAGCGTGTAGTCAATGACTCCCCTGCGAAAGCTGTGTTTCACAAGGTGAGTCGAGAGTTTTTCATACCAAGCCCTTGGAGCTTGATGAAGCCCGTATAAAGCCTTGTTGAGCTTGTAGACTCTATCCCGATGATAAGGATCTTCAAATCCCTCGGGTTGACTGACATACACTGTTTCTCTGATTTCCCCATGAAGAAATGCACTCTTCACATCTAATTGATAGACTTTAATTTTCATGTATGATGCATAGGCAAGGAAGATACGAATGGCTTCCATCCTTGCCACAGGTGCAAACACCTCATTGTAATCAATTCCCTCAACTTGGTGAAAACCCTGAACCACCAGTCGAGCTTTGTTCCTGATAATGACCCCTTGGTCATCTTTCTTGCATTTTAAAACCCATTTGGTGCCAATGACCTTAGCACCTTTAGGTCTATCAACCAGAGTCCATACATCTAACTTCGTGAACTGAAGAAGTTCTTCTTGCATGGCACTCACCCACGCCTCATCATTAGTGCATCACTGACGTATTTTGGCTCAAACTGGGAGACAAAACACCGATAAGCACCATCATGAATATATCCCTTTTCCATAACTGAGGCGTAATCAACTGAGTATAGCTGATTTCGGGTTTGCACTCCCGATCTGACATCCCCAATGAAATTGTTTAGGGGATGATAGACGTTTAGTCGTGATCCTGGAGTAGTAAAAAAACAACTACCTCAGAGCCAAGATTATGAACATTTGGATCTGCATCTGAGGTGGTCGGAGTGTGAGGCTCTGAAGTCGAAGGTGTATCACTGATAGATGCTTGTGGGCTTTCAGGAACTGGAACCTATTCCTCCTGACTGTTCTGGTTATCTTTTTCAGCTTCATCTTCAGAGGAGGAGTCACTGTCATCGACTACTCCCCCTGACTGAGTAGATGATTTTCCTGGTGAGCTATATGTTGGTGGATTCAAGCTATCATACATCATTTGTGTAGCTAACTCGTCATCCGAGGGAGAGAGAGGAATGTTGAACGACTTGAAGAATCCATCATAGTCGAAGAAGTAGGCGGGTCCTTTGCCAGTAGGTGGTGTGGTAAATCGCTGAACGTCAACATTACACCACACTTCTACTAGACCCGTTGAGTTGTTGTAAACTCGCTTGTTCGGTATGTTGTATCCTAGAAAGATGCCTTCATCTGCCTTCTCGTTGAATTTACCTTCTTGTGTCTTCTTCAGAAGTGTGCACGGTGCCCCAAATGGTTCGAGATACTCCAAGTTTGGTTTGCGTCTTTGTAGTAGCTCGTAACATGTTTTACCGTGGCGCTTGACTATCAGGACTCGATTCAGTGTATAACAAGCATTCACCACTGCCTCATTCCAGAATTGGATAGGCAGTTTCGAGTCTGCCAGCATAGTCCGTGCTATCTCTATCAAGATTCTGTTCTTTCTCTCAGCAACGCCATTCATCTGAGGTGTGTAGGCAGAAGTGAATTGATGCACAATTCTCTTTTCCTTGCAGTATGCCTCCATCCACTGGTTCTTGAATTCCGTTCCGTGTCTGTGCGTACTTGTCTAACTTTCAGCTTGTAGAGAGATTCCAGTGTGGTTACCAACTCCTTGAATGATTCAAATGTTTCTGATTTGGATTTCAAAAACATTACCCAGTGAACCTTGAGTAGTCATCGATGACCACAAAACAGTACAAGTCGCCTGCAATGCTCTTTGTACTGATTGGACCAAACAGATCCATGTGAAGAAGTTCAAGAGGAAGTTCTATTGAATTAACTTTCTTTTCCATATGAGACTTCTTTGTCTGTTTGCCTTTCTTGCAAGCTACACAAAAATCAGGAAGCTGAAAGTTTTTAACATTAACTCCTCTCACCAGATCCTTCTGAATCAAGTGATTCATCTTCCTTTGACTAATGTGTCACATTCTCCTATGCCAGGAGATGGAATCCTTTTCAGTAGCTTTAGATAGAAAACACTGAACCTCATGATCCATTGTAGAAGCTGTTGACAGATCCAAGACATAAAGATCTTTATATCTTGAAGCAGTCATCAAAACTTGGTCCTCTGGGATCACATAGTCTTTCTTCAGTACGTAACACTTCTTGTTGTCGAAGATGACTTTCAATTCCTTATCACATATTTGAGAAACAGAGAGTAAGTTGTTTTGAAGTTGCTGGACGTAGTTCACCCTATCAAACTTAACTTTCTGATTTCCAACTTCTCCCTGAGCTATGATATAGCCTCCTTTGTTTCCAGCAAACGAAACATGCCCTCCTTTTATTTGCTTGACGTTTGATAAAAGAGCTCTGTTTCCTATCATGTGCCTGGATGCTCCGCTGTCTACTATCCACGTGTTAGTTTCAGCACTGTATTGAACAACCTGCACATACAAGGTAAAGAATTAGTTTAGGTTAGGAACCCAAGCCTTTACTGGATTGGGTTCCCAGAGGCATCACACATCAGAAATTCAACCCATTGACCCTTAGAAGGTGAGGGTAGCTTAGGTTCCTTCTTGTCATCATTATCAGACATAGAGATTGACTTCTCTTTCCATAAGCCAGATTTGTGCAATGCCTGTTTGTGATAAACAGTCGACTGGCTAACGGATTGAACCTTCTGTTCACTAGTTCTTCTAGGTGGAGTTAAGAGCTCCTTTAGAAGACCTAGGTTTTGAGTCCTGAAGTTCAATCTTCTTCCTAGGTGTCTGATAATAAGAACAATAGAAGCAATGTGTCCACATTCTCCACAGTTGTAGCACGCCCTGCTATCAACTTTATGATTAAACTTTCTTTGGGAGATGTGTGTGACACTCTAGTAACATCACTCACTTTAGGTTTTGACTCTGGTTCTTTTGATGTTTTCACTAGTTTAACAAAATTAACCGATTTAACCTGTTTGTCATCCTTTTCTTTTTGGTTAATTGGTCTTTGACTTGAAGTATGTGAAAGATTATCCTTAAAAGCCCTTTTAGGTTCTGATTTGACTCTGTTTGACCCTGACTTTAAGTTAACCTTTTCAAATTCCTTTTCTAGATTAACACAAGGCAATTTACCCTTGCCTTTGAAGTGGCCTCCGTTTGTTTGTTTCCAGAGTCAATAGATGAACATAAGGAATCTGGATCACTAACAAGAGGAGTAGACACTACATGATCCTTGATAGGATTACTATTTACTTGTCTAGTCTTAGTGTTCATTAAAGTCTCAGATGGTGGTGGAACCACTTTGTAACCCAATCCCCCCTTGTTCCTGTCTCTCACTAAGTGTTGGACTATGTGTGAAGAACTAGTCCAACTATGCAGTTTCTGTTTTAATGAATTTACTTCTACTTCTAGAACTGCCTTTTGCTTCTTAGTGTCTTCTAAGGAGTTTAGATAGTACCTAATGTCATTAGCTTGGTTAAATGCAACTACTTCGGTTCCCTAAGCTGTTTAGTCAAAAGGTCTATCTTTTCTTTATAACTATGCTTATTTTGTTTTAGTACCCTATTAGCCTCAGTGCACAGTTGCAATCTTTTACTAAGTTATCATATGATCTAATAACCTAGTAAAATTTCATCTATGCTATTCCTAAAAGTATCACAATCAGAACAAGCATGATTATTAAACATTTGGTCATAGTACTTACCTGAGTTGATTCAGAAGAGTTAGCCATCAACGCAGCATCAGATGTCTCTGGTTCTGGTGATTCTCTCTTTTCTGTCTCTGACGTGGTAGTATCCTCTTTAGGCTGGTAACTGACCTCGGTTGCAGTTGCTTCTTCACTATGTGACATCGCTATCTCAACTGCTAGATCTCCTTCACTAGCGGAATCACTGTCAATATCTTCTACACTTGCAATTTTGATTCCCCTGGTGAGACAAACCAAAAGCTCCAATCCTGTCCTTCATCATCATGAGAATCAAGGCTTTTGGATCCTTGTTTGATGAAGTAGAACTGGTAGCTTGCTTGTCTTGACGAGTGAAGGACGAGAATGGGTTCCGTTACCCGTCTTCTTAGGCTTGATACATTCTCTTTTGAAGTGCCCCTTCTCTCCACAGTTGAAGCAGGTCACTTTGCTCTTGTCAAAGCTGAATGTGGTGTCCTTAGTCCGCTACTAAGTTCTGTCCGGTTTGTTTTACAAACTTCTTTGCCCTCCGGACAGCACTGGCTAAAGCCCACATTATATCCATTCTCTCAAGCTCCATTTCGTCCACCTGCTCGTCTCCTCGTCTGCCAAATGGCAGTTTCCAATCTTTCAAAGATCCATGTGCTCTCGAGACACTTCCACAGTCACATTACCGAGGTTCTCGGTCTCAGTCTAGTAGCATTCGCTTCAGATCCAATGTATTGGGTACAAGAAGACCCTGACGTTTCTGAACCTGAAGGAGGTGCATGTGTTGGACCAAAAGAACCAATGAGCCAAGATCAGAAAACCTCTAAGTCCCACATGGTATCACAACAACTGCTGAAAGCCTCATCAACAGTTTGACAAGTGCTGCAGACTTCAACAGCTGAAGATCAAGTGCTGAAGACTGCATCAGCTGAAGAACTAAAGTGCTAAAGTACAACAGCTGAAGAACGCAAGTGCTGAAGCTGAAAGACCCAAGTACTGAAGTGCAACAGCTGAAGAGTTTACAAGTGCTGAAGATCAACAACTGATGTACAAAGTCTGAAGACAAAGACTGAAGACATCAGCTGATGATATCTACTGAAGTCATCAGCTGATGAAACATCTGAAGGTCAAAGTCTGAAGATCAAGTTCTGAAGCCTTAGTAGTTTGTCACAACTGCTGAAGAGTACTTCTTCAGTAGTTGTGATATCAGTAGTTTTATATTTCTAGTTTCAGTAGTTTTGTAAAACGACTGAAGAGCTTGTTCTTCAGTCGTTGTAGTTTCAGTAGTCTCTAATCAGTAGTTTTATATTCTGATATGTTCTCAGTAGTTGTGAACATTTCAGTAGTTTGTTAAGATTTAGTTATTTTTGTAATAGATCTGCCAGTTGTCACTTTCCGTGATAACAGCAGTGATTGTGCACTCTATATAAGAAGTACAACCTATTGTAATAAAGTGAATGATTTGAATGATATGATTAGAAATATTCTATATCTATAAACATTCCTTGAATCAGAAATATATATTCTCTCACTATAACCGTATGTGCTCTAATGCATACAAGTATCGATTACTTGCTACAATTTGTCTAATTCCTGTTCTTATTCCGCTGCTTTGAACTCTAATACATCAAACTTGTGATCGCTGATCCTGTCAAATGGTATCAAAGCCGTTTAATCATTGATCGATCTAATAATTGATCATTGAAACTGCTATTCAAGATCTAAGTTTGATTGAATTAGCTTTTGTTTTTGCAAGAAACGGTTATAGAGATTGAATTTTCTGTATCTCTGGTCATTCATCCTGAGATCTTTTCTTGGTTTTCATTGAGTTTGTTGTGGTCTGTGTAAAACTTTTAAAAGCTTGAATTAAATTGTTTTTGAACTGAAAATGACTACTCCCTCCATGATCCTCACAATACTGGTTCCTCAACCAAGCCACCAATGCTGGTTAGGAATGAGTATAACAATGGCAACGACGAATGCTCCATCACCTGTCTGTTAACAGCGCAGGTTGTTGGACATCAGTGGTACATGGTCCACACAAGCCTATGGTGAATAACCCGGAAACCAATCAAATGGTTCCGAAGAGGAGGGAGCAAGACTCAGACGAGGATAAGAGTTGCTTGAAATTGATGCCAAAGCCCATGGAATTCTGGCCATGGCACTACCCAATGAAATCTATTCTGGGCTAATGCATCATGAACTACCCATGACCTCTGGAATGCCTTGAAAGAACAATTTGGAGGAACAGATGAGGTCTTGGCAAATAATAGAGAAATCCTTGCCCAACAATATGAGACATTTTCTCATAGAAAGGGTGAGACACTGGCTCAACAATATGAGCGGTTCTCTTGTTTGATCTCTGAATTAAAAATGGTCAAACTTGAGTACACAAATATTCAGATGAATAACAGATTTCTCAGATCACTACCTGAGAGATGGGACACATATACTATTGTCCTACGCTCCAGTGCAAGTTTGGACAAACTATCTCTCACCCAACTCCATGGGAAACTGCTCACGTTTGAGAGAGAGAGAGAACAGAAGAGAAAGGTGTCTTCATATGGAAAGCTCACTGAAGACTTTGTACCAGGCAACACTGCCTTGGTTGGTCATGAGTCAATATGCTTCATCTGAATGCCAGTATGATGAGCATATTAATTTCTCTTCAAGCACTTCTGATTCTGCATTTGTGAGTGTTGATGGTCAGTTTACTGGGTGTAATAATGACAATTTATGCTTCATTATGGGTGATCTCAAGGGGATTGCTGATGACTTAGAGAAGAGATGGATATTTTGAGCCAAATGGCCTTGATAAATATCAGATCTCAGAAGTTCTACAAAAGAACTGGAAGAAAATTCCCAGGAATCTCTGGCAAAACCAAAGTTGGTTTTGACAAGAGCAAGTTGAGGTCACAAATGCCAAAGGCTTGGACACTTTGCAAGAGAGTGTAGATCAACTGGATCTAACTGCACTACACCCTTTGTGACTTTTCCTGGCAATAGTCAACAACACAGAGGGCAACATCCTGTCACTTCTAGTCATCATCCTCAACAACAATCTCCTGCATATTTTGTTCCTCAGGGTCAAATGCCATATCCTTACCCTTGTTATTACATGCCACAGTCAAATCAAGTTCAAGTTCCTATGGCACCACAACCTCATGCACTACCAGAACCTCAGCCATCCAATCTCAACAACAAACTCAACCTCAACACACAGCTTCTTCACCCCAGGAGTTGTTGACTGGAGCAGTTTACCAGATGACATGTCTGGTCATGAACAACTGTTCTCAGGTTGCTGTCAACATGGTGGTGACAGTCCTTTTGGAATCTAGCTCTTATGGCTTTGGAGTCTGCTGATACTTCATTTCTGCCTCTACATCTCAGTATCACAGGTATCCTCTAAGGCAAAAGCCAAATTATGTTCTGAACCATGCATAGCAGCATTTGCTTCCATTAGAGAAGCAAATGTAGCTTTAATTAATAAGAACATTGAGCTAGAACAAATAATTTCCAAAAACAAAGCTGAATTTGAGTCTGTACTTAAAGATAAAATTGATGAGATTTACAAACTGAAATGCCAAATAATTGATGATAAGGCTAGAGAAGAGGTACTTCTAGAGAAGTACAAAGATCTCAAAGAAACCCTTGCAGTTACCCAGGTAGAGTGTGATAGATGGGTAGAATCATGCAAAGGTTTTGAAATGCTTCTTAGTAAGCAATCTGCTTCAAATGTGAAGTTTGGTATTGGTTACAATCACACTGCTCCACCTACAGATTTTACTCCAAGAGCAGAGGTAGAATCTGATGGTGAGAGTGATAACCATTCCATCTCATCATGTGATCTACTTCCTGATACAGCACAATCAGAAGTAGCTGTCAGCATCAAGTCCTCTTTGAACCTATCAGTTGATGTTGATGGTTCAAATGCTAACACTCACATGATCAATGAGTTGATCAACTCAGGAGTAAATTCTGAAAGTCCTGAAAGGACTAGAGAGCAGGATTTAACACCTGAAGTTCAAACTCAACTACTGCTAGTACTGAAAAGAAGATAACTATCAGTAGAAAGAGTTTGAAGCCTAATAAAGAGGGAATCAAGAAAGCAAACAATGCTTCCAAAGCATTGAAGAGCAAGTCTCCAGTTGCTTCATCCTCTTTAGTTGATGATCAACCAAGATGAAGAAGAACCATGTGAAATATGTGGTTTGTTCAATCATCTTACAGATGATTGTTGGTACAAAAGAGGTTCCAAACTCAAACAAAAGAAGAAATTAAAGAGAAAATGGTAAAAATGAAAAATGAGTTTGAGACCACATTTGTATCAGCAACATCAAATCCTGTAACCCTTAAGTCCTCAAAGAAATCCAAAAAGGAAGGGGTAAACAGGTGACAGCTGCGAGTGCTCAGAAGAAGAAGGTGCAACATAGGAACTTATCAAACTCCACTGGCAATGTGTCTGATGAACTGAAAGCTTTATCACAAAATCAGACACAGCTGGTTATGATGGTTCAACATTTGTTGGGTAGAGTTAACCAACTAGATGCTCCTATGTTGAAACCACAGAAAAGGTCCAAGCCAAAGGATTCCTCTTCTTCACCATCTTCTTCCTCTCAGGCTGTTGTTCCAAATAAACCTGTTAGTTTACCATCTAGTGATGTGACCAGGCCCAAAACCAAAAGGTTTGGGTCTCCAAAACTAACTGATTGTTTATTATTGCAGGGTTCTTCAACATGCCAAAGTAGCATCTGGTATGTAGACAGTGGGGGATCTATGCACATGACTGGGAACAGCTCTCTCCTTCATGACTACTCTCAAGGAAAGAAGGGATTTTTTCTTTGGGCAACGATGCTAGGGGTTACATCATTGAAATGGCTTTGTCTCCAATGGAGAAATCAAGTTTGATGATGTTAATCCTGTGGAAAATCTCAAGTACAATCTCTTGAGTGTCAGTCAAATGTGTGATAAAGGCCATGTTGCTCTTTTCACCAGTCAGAACTGTAGGATTCTGTCATCCAAAGTTTGCATTTGATTGATAAGTGTTGGATGATCACACTCTCCTGAAAGCCAACAGGACAGGAAGAGTGTATGCCTTAGATCTTTCCAAGAAATTGATCTAAGAGGCAATCCTTGCCTATTTTCCAAAGCCTCTTCTCAAGAATCTATACTGTGGCACAGAAGGCTGGGTCATGTTAATTTCAAGAACATGAATCAGCTTACCCACAAGAGTTTAGTCAGAGGCTTACCAATAAAGGAGTTCCACTGTGATGAAACCTGCACTGCTTGTTTAAAAGGAAAACAACACAAAGTCTCATTCCCTCCTATTGAAGAGCCTAAGTAGACTGCCTGCTTGCAATTACTGCATATGGATCTATTTGGTCCTGTGAGAGTAATGAGCATGGCAAAGAAGAAATACTGTCTGGTAATTATGGATGATTACTCCAGATTTGTATGGACTTTCTTCTACATTCAAAGGATGAGGTTGCTCAGAAGATTATTCACTTTGTGTTGTATATTGAGAAGCAGTATTCCCTTCCAGTCAAGTGTATTAGGAGTGACAATGGAACTGAATTCAGAAATCATACACTTGATGACTTCTATCTTCCAAAGGGGATCAAAAGGCAGTTTAGCATCCCAAGGACTCCAGAGCAAAATGGAGTAGTGGAGAGAAAGAACAGGACCCTCATTGAAGCTGCAAGGTCTATGCTGGCTGACTCAGGTTTGCCACTGACCTTTTGGGCTGAAGCTGTCAACACAGCTTGCTATGTGCAAAATAGAGTTTTAGTAAATCAGAGGTTGATGAAGACTCCATATGAAGTTCTCCATCATTTGGCTCCTCTGATTTCATTTTCAAAGTATTTGGGTGTCCCTGTTTTATTCTCAACACAAAGGATCAACTCCATAAATTTGATTCTAAGGTGGATGCAGGGTATTTTGTTGGTTATTCATCTACTTGCAAGGCATACAGAGTCTTCAACTGCAGAAAACAAATTGGTTGAAGAAACTCTACATGTTAAGTTCAATGAATCTCCAAAGGACAAGATTCCACAAAGCCCTGTGGAGTTATTTGATTTGGACATACTACAATATGTTCCTTATCAAACTCCTGCTATTGCTCATGTCAACAGTTCACCACCTGGTGGTACTGCTGGTGCTGATGATGATGATGATTGCAGTACTCACCTCTTCAGGTTTAGTGATCAACTGCCTGATTCAGCAAGACCTGATGTTCCTGCAGCTCCAGTAGCACCATCCACAACAAATGCTGATGAGATCTCTTCGAATTCAACTTCCTTTGAATTACCATCCACTGATTGGTTTCAAGAAATGATTCACCATCACCATCTGTTACTGCTGAGCCTGCTACAAACACTTGCACAGATCTCATTGTGTATCAAGATCTGAAGAATCACCCTATGTCTCAAATCATTGGTGATATCACTGTTGGGGTATCAACAAGAAGTCAATTGTCAAATTTCTGCTTCTATGCTCTCTTCATCAGTCAGCAAGAGCCGAAGAATTATCACATTGCTTTAGAAGACAATGGATGGGTTGATGCCATGCAGCTTGAGCTTCTTCAGTTCAAGAAACAGCAAGTGTGGGAACTGGTTCCTCTACCTCCAGGTAAGTGTGCAATAGGCACTAAATGGGTTTTTAGGAACAAAACTGATGAAAATGGGCTATTGTTAAGAACAAAGCCAGACTGGTTGTTCAGGGGTTTGCACAAGAAGAAGGTATCGATTATGATGAAACCTTTGCCCCTGTAGCCACTGGAAGCAATTCGATTGTTTTTAGCTTATGCTGCTTATCAAAACCTTAAAGTTTTTCAAATGGATGTCAAAAGTGCATTTTTGTATGGAAAAATTAAAGAAGAGGTTTATGTATGTCAACCTCCAGGCTTTGAGGACAATAAACATCCTAATTGGGTGTATAAGCTTGATAAGGCTCTTTATGGGTTAAAACAAGCTCCTAGAGCCTAGTATGAGACATTATCAAATTTTCTTCTGGAAAATAATTTCACTAGAGGCTCCATAGATAAGACTTTATTCATTAAGAAAGCTGGGCAGCATAATCTACTTGTTCAAATTTATGTAGATGATATCATTTTTGCATCCTCTGATCCAAAGTTGTGTGATGCCTTTACAAAGTTGATGCAACAGAAGTTTGAAATGAGTGCCATGGGAGAGTTACAATTCTTTCTGGTTGCAAATCAAACAAAAGGCTGATGGAATTTTCATTCATCAGTCCAAATACACAAAAGATCTTTTGCAAAAGTTTGATTTACAAAACTGTAAGCCTTGTTCTACCCCCATGTGCAGCACCACACAACTGGATACAGATCAGAAAGGTAAAGTGGTTGATGAAACACTTTACAGATGTATGATTGGGTCCTTGATGTATTTAACAGCTTCTAGACCAGATATATGTTTGCTACATGTGTTTGTGCTAGATTTCAGGCTGCACCTAAAGAGTCTCATCTGATTGTTCAAGAGGATCTTTAGATATCTGCAAGGCACTCCATCTCTAGGTTTATGGTATTCTACTGGACATTCTGGTAAATTAGTTGCTTTTTCTGACAGTGACTATGCAGGGTGTAAGTTGACCAGGAAATCAACTTCTGGTGGATGTCAATTCCTAGGCAACTGCTTGATTTCTTGGCAGAGCAAGAAACAGACCTCAGTTGCTACATCATCACTGCTGAAGCAGAGTATTGCAGCTGCAAGTTGTACATCTCAGGTACTCTGACTTCAAACCAACTTTTGGATTATGGCATTACAGAGACTAAGACTCCATTATTAATGGATAGTGCTTCAGCTCTTTGCATTGTCAAAAATCCAGTCCACACTCTAGGACCAAACATATAGAGATCAGACATCATTTTATAAGGATTGTTTGAAAAAGGTCTGATTGATCCTAAGTTTGTGCCTAGTGCTGACGAGCTTGCAGACATTTTTACTAAGCCTTTGGATAGTTCAACTTTCCAAAACCTGGTGTTAAGGCTTGGTATGCTGCAGCTAGAATAAGTGACAACTACTGATGATCTTGGTAATAATTACTGGTGATCATTGGTACCATGTCACATAAAAGTACTGATGGGTCCTTTCCCCTTCATAGTTTTTATAACTACTGATGGCTAAATGCCTCATAAGTACTGCAGTACTTTATCTGTTCCAAACTACTAATGTAGTTAAAACTACTGATGTAGTTACAACTACTGAAATCAGTATAAACAGATAAGTACTGATGTCTTATGAAACAACTGAAATCCGCCACAAAAGGCTGATGAATGTGTTGAGGACAGTATGAAACAACTGAAAAGCTAAGAATTGACGAAAACAGCTGATGAGAAATTTCTTTTCAGTCGTTTGTACAACTGTTGTTTCATTCCAAACAGCTGAAGCAATACCATGTCTTCAGTATTTTATAACTACTATGACTAATACCAAGTCTTCAGTTGTCTACAACAGCTGATGGCAAAACCACTGTCTTCAGTAGTTTCATAACTACTGATGCCAAACACCATGTCCTCATGTTTCCTCATCTGAAGTCAAAACCACGGTCTTCAGTAGTTTTCTAACTTCTGATGCCTAACACCACGACTTCAGCTATTTCAACGTCTGAAAGGATAATACCATGTCAACGTCGTTTAAAACTACTGATGACTAACACCACATCCTTCAGTCGTTTTTTTTTCCGGTACCCTATAAATATCCCTGACCTAAGCCTTCAATGCTTCTTCCTTCAAACCTAACGTTCCTATCCAAAACTTCTCTCTTCTCAATGGCGTCCATGCAAATTAAACCGCGACAAACTATGTTGCCTACCTTACTAAATCGCCTATCTGGGCTAAGTTCGATACCGCTATCGATCTTATGGTTCAGTCCCAATACAAAACGGCATTTCTTCTGAATCCCATACTACATGCCGAATCCCTTCAACAATTTTGGATGAACGTTACTATTACAACTGGGGAGCACAACACACCATCTCTCCAGTCGGTCGTCAACAACAAAGAAGTAGTCATCACTCCTGCAGTTATCCGCCAAATTCTTCATCTGGATGATGCCATATCTCCTGCTGGATACCCGAAGGGCACCACAGATCTATCCTTTGCCCAACATGGATATCAAGGCAATCTCAGTGCCTCCACTATCATGAAGAAACACTTTCCTGACGCTGAACGCCTAATTTTTCACATGGTGAATGTATGTTTGGCTCCTAAGACGTCGTCTTGGGATCAAATGTCGACAAAATGGCAGCAGGTAATGTATTCTATTCTTGAGCAACAACCGCTAAACTTTTCAGAATAATATTTTCGGAGCTCAAGGATATGGCTCAAAAACTAACTGCCAACCGTTGGATACTATATCCACGGTTCATAATGGCCATCATCACAACCAGCTTAATGCTGAGGGACTTGTTGGCTTGGGAGTCCCTGCTACGACTGTTCTGTCGGAAGTATACTCCCGGCACAACTCTGACCAGACACTCAAAATGGCTACCAAGCTGCGAAAACCCACGCACTGGAACCCATAGCCACCACCTCCAAATCAAAAGTCCCCACCAAACCCACCAAAAAGAAACCCAAAACGGCTACTCAGGGAATTGAGTCCCCTGAGGATGCCCCTGCACCACAAACGCAGGATATATCCACTAGTCCAAACCCCCTAGTGGATACAATGACTCCTCCAGCCATAACCGCTCAGGCTTCCTCTCACAGGAGCTTGCAGCAACCACACAAGGGGTACCTACATATTTGGATCTTCCTCACTTGAGGAGATTGCCATTGAAAAGCACCAACCTCCCCAGGTGCACACTGCTTCTATCCCTTCACCCCAAACAACCGCCCCTCACAGCCCAACTTTAATAGTTGCACAAGTGCTGACTCAACTGCACTCCTCACCCCCTCCCAGAACCCACTTACTACTGGGAAAACCTCTACATTGAGGGGGAGGAACACAGTGCACTTGAGAACCCACAGCACAGGGGTTTACCACTTCTATCTCCTGGTGTGATAAGGAGCTTAGAATATCTAGTGAGGCTGCCCCCTCTTCTGAATCAGCACATGATTAGAATGAGGCTGGTAACATTGCTAAGACCTCACAAGAGCAACAACTGATGATGGACATTGTCCTGAGGCTGGAAGTCCCCAGTACCAAGCACAAGGGGCACATGCAACAACTGGTCTACACCCAGTGCATGTAAATCCTGATCTAAGCAGGAGGTCAGATGTTTCAGCTTCGGCTGATGATGACCTGGGCTTTTTCTACGATGTTCTTGCCTAGAACACAATCCTTGAAGAGAAAGTTAGTAGGCTGCAAAACCTACTTGACCAACTCTCACAAGGAGAAAGACCATCTGCCTCTACCAACCCACAGATGGCACCTTCAGTTGAAGGTTCCCCAAACACTGAGCCACTCCAAACTCAACCACCTGCCTCTGCTTCAGGCCCTATTTCTCAGGAACAGAACCCTCCTGAGCAAATAGTGCTGTACTTCAAAATTCCCTCCCTCTCATCACACCCGTAATCACTGATATTGTGACTAAGCCATTGATGAGAGGCTTTCCTCAACTTTACAACCCTTGATTGATGCTGCTGTGCAAAATACACTTTCTGCGGTACAAACCCCTTCCTCCAATGCATCCAAAAAGGGGGAGAGTACTGCAGTGAAAGAAAAGAAGAGGAAAAGAACAGAGGAAAAGAAGGAAGAGAAGCACGCCCAAGAGGAGGAGAAAGAAAAGCAACCACTGCTCACTTACAAGCGAAAGAAAAGTGCTGATGATCATATTGCTGAAGACAAATCCTTGGAGGAGCTGGTAAAAGAAGCTGATACTACACACAGCCGATCCATGGATAAAATAATTGAACAACTCTTCAGGCAAGGGTTTGACACAGCCACACTTGATAGTGAGATCAGAAGGTTGGAAGTGCAAGAGATACAAACCCGATGGGCTGGGTATGATGCTCTTGAAAAAGAGAGATTGGAAATAATGATCCGCTTCATTGCAAAATACTTAGGAAGATCGTTAATGGAGATTCGCGCGTGGACCAGGGACACATTCTGGCTATAGCCACCAGAATCTGTCTGTCTGAGCAATTCAACAATGGGATTATTGTGGAAGCCCTTGATGAGGTTGGGGCTGGTAAAAGGTTGGAGATGGCTAAACTCACAAAGGCGAAACTTACTACAAAGATGCTGGATCAACCTTCCCTTCCACCCACTCAAACAGAGCCTACCCCTCAAATCTCCCAACCAATCTCTAAACCAAAGTCCAAACATCCTCACTCTTCAAAACCAATTCCTTACCAACCCAACCATCATCCAGTGATGCACCTAGAAGGAGGAGAAGGGTGCTGAGGATGGAAGAAGAAGAAGAGAAGAGGATGAAGATGATAGTCTGCCACTCTCTGCTGTTCTAAAGCTACCAAAACCCGAAGTCAACCCATGATCACACCCGACTCTCAAAGGGAAATGGTCAGAGTCAGAAGATAGAAGAAGAAGAACAGCCGAAACAGCACGATGAGCAACTGTTGAAGATGGTTGACAAGGAATTTCCTCAGTCATCATCTATTCAAGCCATGAAAGGGCATGCTCAAAGGTTGTACACTCTCAGGCACACTTTTCAGTATCAGAAGGAGAGAGTGAGAGTATGGCCAGACCCCAGGGTGAGTTCTAGAATCCATAAAAGAACTATTCCACACAGATACAATGGCCAGGTTAGAAAAACAATAGAATTCTACCATCATGTTGGCCATTGTAGTCACACCTGGGAAATAATTGATGAATTCAAGAAAGCCCATCAAGCAAAGATGACCCCTCAAGCTTACTAGAAAACAAGATGATTAAAAAGGGGTTGTTATATAAAAAGCTTGAAGACATCCAGAAGAATGAGCTCCAGTTACTCCTTGAAGGCACCCATCCTGATGAATTCATCTATAGGGAGGTAACTACAGTGGAGCTGAAAAATGGCAGGACCATGAAGTACTTATCTGAGTACTATGGTCTAGAGTTCTTCGAAGGAGGAGTAGAAGAACTCTCTCAGGAGGAACAAGTTGTTCTTCTTGAGGCCTATGTTCGAGAGTCATACAGACTCATTATGGGGAAGTAAATCTCATGAATGGGATAACAACTCTGTGTCCAGTTCCCCAAAACAGAGTTCCCATTCATACCCTGCCAAACAAATATCTGAGATTTCTTCCCAGGCCGGAGCTTACATGGGTCATCTTCTCTACTGATCAAGGAGGAAAAAGACCAACATTTTGCCAACAATAAGTGGGACAATAAATAATTTAGAGGTTTTGGCTGCATTGGTTCAGGGGAGTTTGTTGGACCAAAAGAACCAATGAGCCAAGATCAGAAAACCTCTAAGTCCACATGGTATCACAACAACTGCTGAAAGCCTCATCAGCAGTTTGACAAGTGCTGAAGACTTCAACAGCTGAAGATCAAGTGCTGAAGACTGCATCAGCTGAAGAACTAAAGTGCTGAAGTACAACAGCTAAAGAACGCAAGTGCTGAAGCTGAAAGACCAAAGTACTGAAGTACAACAGCTGAAGAGTTTACAAGTGCTGAAGATCAACAACTGATGTACAAAGTCTGAAGACAAAGACTGAAGACATCAGCTGATGATAGCTACTGAAGTCATCAGCTGATGAAACATCTTAAGGTCAAAGTCTGAAGATCAAGTTCTGAAGCTTAGTAGTTTGTCACAACTGCTGAAGAGTACTTCTTCAGTAGTTGTGATATCAGTAGTTTTATTTCTAGTTTCAGTAGTTTTGTAAAACGACTGAAGAGCTTGTTCTTCAGTCGTTGTAGTTTCAGTAGTCTCTAATCAGTATTTTATATTCTGATATGTTCTCAGTAGTTGTGAACATTTCAGTAGTTTGTTAAGATTTAGTTATTTTTGTAATAGATCTGCCAGTTGTCACTTTCCGTGATAACAGCAGTGATTGTTGCACTCTATATAAGAAGTACAACCTATTGTAATAAAGTGAATGATTTGATTAGAAATAGTCTATATCTATAAACATTCCTTGAATCAGAAATATATATTCTCTCACTATAACCGTATGTGCTCTAATGCATACAAGTATCGATTACTTGCTACAATTTGTCTAATTCCTGTTCTTATTCCGCTGCTTTGAACTCTAATACATCAAACTTGTGATCGCTGATCCTGTCAGCATGTGTAGGACCCGATGAGCTAGACACAAATGCAGTCTGGAGAGGTGCTCCAGATGTCTTAGCTTGAGGCATGGCATTGTATAAAGCTGGATTTTGATTGTACGTAGACTTCTGAGCTCTGTACTTCATTCTAAGTGATTCTTCTCGCAACTTAAGAATGAAGTCATTAATATCCAGTTTTGCTAGCATTCCATTCTGTCTAAGATTAGACACGAATGAAACCCATTTTTCAGGCAATCCGTCTGCAAAATTAGTAACTTTCTCTTCCATGGTAGTAGCCACCCCATGCGAAGTTGTCGAATTCCTTCTTTAACTCCTTAGCCTTGATTGCTTTCAACGAGGCATTCCCGTCGTACCTCTTTTCTAGCTCATCCCATAGTTTCTTGGACTGCTTATTCTCTGAGTACTGGTGGAATATGTCTTTAGGGATAGACTATGTCAATGCATAGACCCTCTTCTCTGCATTATATTTGACTTTCTGCGCGTCTGTCATCCCTCCTAAGGTTAACTTTACTCCATCGGCTCCCACCGGCGTACTATATCCAATCTTGATGGCTTCCCACAGATTCGGATCCACTCCATTAAGGTAGATCTCAAAACGTTGTTTCCAGTGGGGAAAATCATCTAATGTTAAAAGCTTTGGTGGTTTATTATGATTACCCACCTCACTCTCAAGTAACAGCAGGTTTTGGATCCTAGAGTCCTTCCCAGCAGTAAAGGTTGACATTTGATCTTCCATTGTGAATAACTTTAAGTCTAATAAACAATTGTCACTGGGGCGACTGAAGGGTGCGAATGGACTAGTCGTGCGTATGAACTCTACGACTGGTTCAATCGTGCGGCTGAACTAAGTGATTAGCTCAGTCATGCGAATGAATCTGATGCATATGAACAGTATGACCGAACGGTTCAATCGTACGAATGGAGATACGACTATGTCCAATCGTGCGTCTGAGCAATGCGAATGAGGTCCAGTCGTGCGAATGGCTCACTCGTGCGACTGAAGCTGCTGTTATGCGAAAATTTCTAGGTTAAACGTGTTTTAGCCGTAAAAATTTGAAGTTTCGCAAGGTTTAATTGCCTAAGTCCATAGAAACCAAACTTTGATGAGCAGGGAACGTCCAAGATCACTTTTGACACAAAAGATTGTGTTTTTAGTGCAAAAACACAAACTTTTTATCAATCTTGATTGAATCACACGTAATCAAGAGCCAATGCTCTGATACCACTTGTTAGGACCTGGTATTTGAACGAAATACCTGGAGATTAGCGTGTATACCAGATCAAATAGTGCGGAATCCTATTTGATTGGCGATCCAATCAATGAGAACACACGAAAAATCAATAAAGAATTGAAACTAACGTTAGAAATCGATTGGAAATCGATCTAATGTGTTCTATGAACTTGGAGAACGAATTGGGAGGTTTCTGGACGGCTAGGGTACGCCTGGAATCGTAATTGATCGAAATTCCATATTTTTCACGAATTGAGTTGTATTTATAGGTTGGTATTATTCAATCGTGCGACTGAACCATTATTAGTATGGTTCAGTCGTGCGATTGAACCATGCGGTTAATTCATTCGCACGACTGAGTGTTCAGTCGTGCGATTGAGCCAATCTTATGTTACAATCATACGACTGATCCAGTCTACTGGATCAGTCGTGCGACTGAGTCATTCGTATGAAGGTGTTCATGCTTATGGGCCATTCGCATGATAACTTCATTATTTTAAGTTTGAATGTATTAATTAGTAAACATTATATGTAAACATTCAATCAATCACTAACCTAATTAATTAATTTAATATCAACTTATTAATGAAATATTAATCATTACAAATCACAAACACCTAATATCATTTCATTAATCATATCAAATTACACCAGAATCAGATAAACAAGATCTATTACATTTCATATCATGATCTAGGGACATACATGTATCAACACACTAGAGGTACCATTGATAAAACTCTTTTCATAAAGAAGTCCGGAAAGACATATTGCTCTTTCAGGTCTATGTTGATGATATCATATTTGGTTCTTCAAACGACCAAATGTGTAAAGACTTTGAGAGCATTATGAAGAAGAAGTTTGAAATGAGTTCAATGGACTTTTTCCTTCGTATTCAGGTGAAGTAGATGAAGAAAGGGTTTTTTATCAATCAATCTAAGTATGCCTCTGATATCTTAGAAAGATTTGATATGAAAGGTTGTAAGCCAGCCAAGACACCCATACTTAGAAACCATAATCTTTATCCTGACTCTAAGGGGGAGGATACTGATCAGCATCAGTATAGGGCAATCATTAGGTCTTTGATGTATCTCACAGCAAGTGGACCTGATATCATGTTTGCTACACGCATTTGTGCAAGATATCAGGCTGATCCAAAGGTATCTCACCTAGTTGCTGCCAAGAGAATTCTTAGATACCTCAAAGGAGCACCTAAATTAGGTCTTTGGTATCCTAGGAATATTAACTTCAATCTCTATGGTTAGTCAGATAGTGACTATGGTGACTGTAACATCAACAAGAAATCCATATCAGGAGGATGTCATTTTCTTGGTAGGAGGATCATCTCATGGCAATGCAAGAAGCAATCATGTGTCCCTACATCTACCACTGAAGCTGAATACATTGTTGTTGCAAGTTGTTGTGGTCAGCTGCTATGGATTCAAAACAAGATGCTAGACAATGGATTTAACTTCATAAGTACTCCTATCCACATTCACAACAATAGTTCTATTTCAAAAACTGAAAATCCTGTGAAGCACTCCAAGACAAAACACATTGATACCAGGCACCATTTCATTAGAGACGTTCATGAGAAGAACCTGATCAAACTAATCAAAGTTGATTCATATGGACAATATGCTTATTTGTTCACTAAAGATTTTGATGAACAAATATTTAATTATCTCATTATAGCTATTAGGATGATAAACATTGATTAGTCTATCTCCCTTGAAAAACCTTTTTGAAATGTGTAATGTCTTTTGTCATAACAATCTAAGCCCTGTTACAATAGGTTAAACTTTTTAAGTATGAGTTTTTCTGAAGAGAAATTAACCTTTAGAAGATTCATTTCATATCTTCCAAAGCTAAATTCCTCCAAAGGAAATCTACTTCTCGGAAGTTTTTTTAGTCTCAGAAGAAGCGATTGATTGCAGATCAGATATACTTCCAAAGCATATAAAACTCTCCATTCGGAAAGCACGTTTTACTCTTGGAAGTAAGAAATTTACCTTTTGATGTAAAATACGCTTTGGAAGAAGATTAACTTCGGAAATCACTTATGCTTAAAAAGGACCTTACAGTGTAACGGAAATCTTTGGGCCCCACACAGTAAAAAGCAAAGATTTTACTAATGATGTCAGAATCTTTTGAATGGTTTTTAATTTTACCGCCACTATCACATCTTAGCCCTAACCATCTTTTCACCTTATCCACCCCCAAAACCGCCATTACACCCATTTAAATAATCTCGACTCTTTATTTTAATCTTTTAACCAAAATTTACTGTCCAAAGCTTCTTTCAACCTAAATTCACCCTGTTCAAACTTGTTTCATATGCTCTTTCCTTACAATGACGCTCAACCTCAACATAACCACGTCGTATTCTTTACTCATCGAAGGATGCTGACTTCTCAAAAATCATCTCCTTCTTTACCCAATCTACTCTGACTGTGAACCCCATAGTTTTTTTGAATTACATGGAAAAATTTTGGGGTAACGGTCAGATCATAATCCTAAATGGAGTTAGGGTTATTAGGTTGAGCATTTCTGGCTAGGAGTTGATCATCACAGAACAACTCATCAGGGAACATCTGGAGCTCCATGATGAAGGCACTCCTACTGAGTTCCCTAAATCAGACCTAGATGACACATATCTCCAAATGGGATATCGTGGAGATGTGAGCAGATCTAAAGTTACAAGTTCAACTTCTCTTACAACTGGAACTTCTTGCTCCATGTCGTTCTCCATTGCTTGTCAAATAAGTTTGGGGGATAGGATCAAATCCCATATGAACTAGGATGCCTAGTTCATGGATTGGTGAAAAGCCTCCGCTTCAACTATTCATGGTTTATGCTGACCAACCTTATGGGGAACCTCCAGAGGGATATATTTTTCATGTATCCCAGGTTCATTTAGCATATTATCACCTATGAGTTGGACCAGAGTCAGTTTGGCTGTGCAGCTACTCTGCATGACCATCTTCAAAATCTTGAAAAGAGTGTCCACCAATTTCACTAGAAGACACACTAAGCTTTTTCTAGGTATGATTGAGCCAATATCTCCTAGTGACATCCCTGTTTACCCCACAAATGATGAACCCACAGTAGCAACTACCTTACTTTACCTAATCTTTCTGCTCACCCCATCAAACAAACATATCAGAGACGCATTAAACGAACTCTTGTTCAAACCAAAAAGACTAGAGTGGAAACATAGGCTCCCACTCAGTTGGAGGTCTCACCATCCTTCTCATTTGACCTCAATATGGGATTAGTCTCTAATCCTGAGCCCGAAACCCCAACTAAAATCCTTAAGGACGAGTCACAACACTCTTATAAGAAGCCAAAATACGACAGCTCCATAAAAGGCTCAATGTCAATAGACATTAACCAACGTCCCGGGTCATTAAGCATAACTTCCTTATCTTTTACTGACATTTTAATCGGGACTAATGAGGATATTACCTCCCTTCATGGGAATGAAGTTGATCCACACCACCCTTTGTGGATAAACAGAGCCTAGAGGGACCTTTTGTCTTTAGCACACATCAGTCAAACCTAATTAAGGGGAGTCCATAAATGTGGAGGGAACTTATGTAGATTCAGCTGCCACTACTAAAGGAGCCTTATTGGATCCTCAAGCCGATGGTACCATCTCTGAGAGAGAATTATGAAAAACCATGCCTTTTGATGACTCTGAAAGAGACATCCTCATGCCCGAGAAACCAAGGTGCCAAGAAACCCCATCTGGTGGTGAGGATGAACATACTAGGTATGTTACCTCATCTTCATGATTATTCAATAAGATAAGGGAAACATGCAACTCACCATTCAAGACCTACTTTTTAAAGTCTCAACCCTTGAACCAAAGGTTAAGACTTTGGAGGATAGTCTGCCGCTCAACAACTTAAGATTGAAAATCTCAAGTCTCAACTAGCTGAGAAACAGATTGAGAGATATGTCAGGCATGTACCGATTCAGGTCACATTGACCTCTTCCTCTAGCTTATCTAGCTCTCCAAGATGATGCTACAAAAAGGGGGAGAGTGTTCAAGACAAACAATTGTGGAACCACAGAGCCAAGCTTAACTTCATTATCTACTATATACCCGGCTCCCAAAAACAACGTCTTTCTTGAGCCTCCTCAAATTGTCCTCCAAATGGACCTAAGGATGTGTTCAGGATCTCAATAGGATTTTCTCCAAGTTCTAATGAGATCTTCTTTAGATCAGCCTAGCCCTGATGCGGCTTTGATATACTTTGGAGCTGAAGAGCTTTAGAGGCTAAGTGCACCTTCTACCACTGTGGAAGAAGTTAGTCAACCTAAGGCCACAGTGGAACCTGAGATTGATTTCAAAGGGAAAATGAAGACTGATGGCCCAGTAACTAAAATAGTTGGACAGATAGTGCATTCCCTCATACTTCCGAAGCTGAAGTCAAGTCCTCGAAAGAATAGGTTCAATCTTCCAAAGCTGAGATGGAAGTTGTGGAAAGTCTATTCTCCTTGTCCGAGGATCTAATTATCACAGATGCAATTCTAGAGCTAGCATCTAAGATGAATAGTGAGGACTTTCTTAACTGACTGGGTGGGAGATAGAGATTCTCACTTCGGATCGAATATAATGATTGAGTTAGTGATTAAAAGGCGGAAACAAACATCAATAAACATTCATTGCAGAAGAAATACTCATAATGCTTGTTTGTATGAATGAGATGATGATTACAATAATGCTAGGGTTTGAGCATAAACAGTAATGATACACCTTGATAGTAAATGAAAAAATATTCTAATGTCTATCAACCATCGTATCATATACGAGGTTTCTATTCTATTTATAGGCAGACAAGATGCCTTTTTACAAAATGACTAAACTGCCCCTGACATGTACATCAGAACTAGTCTAAGTCTTGATCCGCATTTCTGCTTGTTCATCCGCATTGGCAAATGCGGATGAGATGGACTTGATCAGCATTTTTCCACTTGATCATCCGCATAGTATGTTGGTCATCCGTATTGGGTATGCGGATGAAGAAATACTTGTGCATTCTTGTCCGGTCATCCGCTTTGGCAAATGCGGATGAAAGAATCTTGTCCGCATTACTTTTGGTCTTTTGCATTTGTTAATACGAAAGAACAATACTTGTCAGCATTTTTTCTTTGCCTTCTGCATTAACAATGCGGTAAGCCATACTCAGGCTTCTACTGCAGGATCTTCATCCGCATTAGTTTTTGGACTTGTGGGAATCTCAGTAGAACAACCATCAACTCACCAATTGAATTGGGATGTATGATCCTTCAGGGTCCAACAATACTCCCCCTAAGGATTATACAGCCGTGTTCTTCAATGCTGTGGTGGTGATTGAGGTTGTGAAGATTCTGCTGGATCTTGTTGTGGCACCAGAGGTTCAGCTTGTGATGGTCCCGATAGCCTTTATCATGTTGACAAATTCTTTAGCATCATCCATCTTTTCTCTATTAAGCACGTGTATCTTCATTGATCATTGCATGGATGGTTCTAATGGTAGTTTCTTGAGTGAAACGGTTCCCAAATTGATATTGTAGACAGACCATCCCTGTGAATCAACAAAGCACCATCTACATAAACCTCAAGTTGATAATGTTGCCCAACTGCAGAGGTGTCATTTTCTTCTTTCTTTTCTCCCTCTGGCATGATCTGGTCTATGCCATCTTTAGTATCTTGATGCACTTTAGAAGAAGTGCATATCTCTTCACAAGTTTGTTGGAGATCTCTCTAAAGTGCCTGTGAAGATATATTGTTGTAAGATTGATCTAATAGTTCACTTCAACACTAAACAATGATTTTTGCAAAGAAAGTAGTAATATCATCATCTTCTAGCTCAATTGGTGCATCTGCATCACCACCAAACTACAAACACCTTGTCATAGTTCTTCAGTAATGATCAGTTATGCTCATCATCAATCCTTCCCAATAAAGACCTAACACCATCAGCTCTATCACTTCAGCAGAGTCCCAGAATGACCTTATGAGTTTCTCATATATATAGATCTAAGAGTGATAGCATAAGCCACTCTTGTTGTGAGAGAATCTGATTATGTCTCTTAGCCCTCAGCCTCGGGTACATCAGGGTCCAAATAATCGCTGACATTATGGAGCTTGTCCATGTAAGTTATCCATTTAATATGCATTTAAGACATATGATTTGGATTGATGAGAAAGTATATGCACCATTCATTGGGTTTGACTGTTAATGGTCAAAGATGAATGTTTGAGTTGCTGTTTCATTGTTGTCACGTCAATGGGATTTGTGATGAACAATCACAGTTTCTTTGTTTTTCATGTTTAAGTAAATGCATTATTAATATTTCAACCATTATAGATTTATTCATGAATTTGTTCTACATTTTTATTTTCATCAGGCTCTGTTCTTGTGATGAAACACAAACTATGAAGTTTTTCAAGATGAGTTAAAATTCCTCTTAGTTTGCACGTTATTGATGTCAAAAATGTATAACTTCTTTGAAAAATCTGATTTTGGGCGCTTCTTATTAACCCTGGGCTCTTAGTAATTTTAGTTCAAAGTCCGAAAAGTTAGGTCACGAAATATTTTGGAAATTTCACTTTATTTCGATAATATTGTTGCTTAGAATCAAAGATAGGAACAGAAGATGACACTAAAAATCTCTGGTGTGATGATGATGACGATCAATGAGGATGTACAGTGGTTTTACGCTCATCTCATATGGAATCTCTCAAATTTGAAAAGGTATTAAATGACCCTTTTAACTTCCTGTAAATAGGAATTAATGGCTTTACAAGATTTTACAAGTTCTAGAGCAATGACGTCAAATTTTAAATCACTGTAGCAAATGCAGACGTGGAAATTTAAGTATTTAGGTTGTTGGACCAAAAGAACCAATGAGCCAAGATCAGAAAACCTCTAAGTCCCACACGGTATCACAACAACTGCTGAAGCTTCATCAGCAGTTTGACAAGTGCTGAAGACTTCAACAGCTGAAGATCAAGTACTGAAGCTGAACAGCTGAAGAACACAAGTACTGAAGCTGAAAGCTGAAGAACACAAGTGCTGAAGCTGAAAGACCAAAGCTACTGAAGTACAACAATGAAGAGTTACAAGTGCTGAAGATCAACAACTGATGGACAAAGTCTGAAGACAAAGACTGAAGACATCAGCTGATGATATCTACTGAAGTCATCAGCTGATGAAACACTGAAGGTCAAAGTCTGAAGATCAAGTACTGAAGCGTCAGTAGTTTGTCACAACTGCTGAAGGTACTTCTTCAGTAGTTGTGATATCAGTAGTTTTATATTTCTAGTTTCAGTAGTTTTGTAAAACGACTGAAGAGCTTGTTCTTCAGTCGTGTAGTTTCAGTAGTTTCTAATCAGTGTTTTATATTATGTACTTTAACACTCTGATATGTTCTCAGTAGTTGTGAACATTTCAGTAGTTGTTAAGATTTAGGTATTTTTGTAATTGATCTCCCAGTTGCCACTTTCCGTGATAAAGCAGTGATTGTTGCACTCTATATAAGGAGTACAACCTATTGTATAAAGTGAATGATTTGATCAGAAATATTCCATATCTATAAACATTCCTTGAATCAAAAATATATTCTCTCACTATAACCGTAGTGCTCTTAATGCATACAAGTATCGATTTCTTGCTAGAATTTGTCTAATTCCTGTTCTTATTCCGCTGCTTTGAACTCTAATACATCAAACATGTGATCGCTGATCCTGTCAAATGTATCAGAGCGGGTTAATCATTGATCGATCTAATAATTGATCATTGAAATGCTATTCAAGATCTAAGTTTGATTGAATTAGCTTTTGTTTTTGCAAGAAACGGTATAGAGATTGAATTTTCTGTATCTCTGGTCATTCATCCTGAGATCTTTTCTTGGTTTTCATTGAGTTTGTTGTGGTCTGTGTAAAACTTTTAAAAGCTTGAATTAATTGTTTTTGAACTGAAAATGACTACTCGTCCAATGATCCTCACAATACTGGTTCCTAACCAAGCCACCAATGCTGGTTAGGAATGAGTATACATATGGCAACGACGAATGCCATCACCTGTCTGTTAACAGCGCAGGTTGTTGGACATCAGTGGTACATGGTCCACACAAGCCTATGGTGAATACCCGGAAACCATCAAATGGTTCTGAAGAGGAGGAGAGCAATACTCAGATGAGGATAAGAAGTTGCTTGAAATTGATGCAAAAGCCCATGGAATTCTGGCCATGGCACTGCCCAATGAAATCTATTCTGGGCTAATGCATCATGAAACTGCCCATGACCTCTGGAATGCCTTGAAAGAACAATTTGGAGGAACAGATGAGGTCTTGGCAAATATAGAGAAATCTTGCCCAACAATATGAGACATTCTCTCATAGAAAGGGTGAGACACTGACTCAACAATGAGCGGTTCTCTTGTTTGATCTCTGAATTAAAATGGTCAACTTGAGTACACAAATATTCAGATGAATAACAGATTTCTCAGATCACTGCCTGAGAATGGGACACATATATTGTCCTACGCTTCGTGTCAAGTTTGGACAAACTATCTCTCACCCAACTCCATGGGAAACTGCTCACGTTTGAGAGAGAGATAGAACAGAAGAGAAAGCTGTCTTCATCTGGAAAGCTCACTGAAGACTTTGTACCAGGCAACACTGCCTTGGTTGGTCATGAGTCAGAATATGTTCATCTGAATGCCAGTATGATGAGCATATTAATTTCTCTTCAACACTTCTGATTCTGCATTTGTGAGTGTTGATGGTCAGTTTACTGGGTGTAATAATGACAATTTATGCTTCATTATGGATGATCTCAAGGGGATTGCTGATGACGACTTAGAAGAGATGGATATTTTGAGCCAAATGGCCTTGATAAATATCAGATCTCAGAAGTTCTACAAAAGACTGGAAGAAAATTCCCAGGACTCTCTGGCAAAACAAAGTTGGTTTTGACAAGAGCAAGTTGAGGTGTCACAAATGCCAAAGGCTTGGACACTTTGCAAGAGAGTGTAGATCAACTGATCTAACTCCACTGCACCCTTTGTGACTTTTCCTGGCAATAGTCAACACACACAGGGGCAACATCCTGTCACTTCTAGTCATCATCCTCAACAACATCTCCTGCATATTTTGTTCCTCAGGGTCAAATGCCATATCCTTACCCTTGTTATTACATGCCACAGTCAAATCAAGTTCAAGTTCCTATGGCACCACAACCTCATGCACTACCAGAACCTCAGCCATCCCAATCTCAACAACAAACTCAACCTCAACAACACAGCTTCTTCACCCCAGGAGTTGTTGACTGGAGCAGTTTACCAGATGACATGTCTGGTCATGAACAACTGTTCTCAGGTGCTGGTCAACATGGTGGTGACAGTCCTTTTGGGAATCTAGCTCTATGGCTTTGGAGTCTGCTGATACTTCATTTTCTAATGCCTCTACACCTCAGGTATCATGGTATCCTCTGAGGCAAAAGCCAAATTATGTTCTGAAACATGCATAGCAGCATTTGCTTCCATTAGAGAAGCAAATGTAGCTTTAATTAATAAGAACATTGAGCTAGAACAAAATTTTTCCCAAAGAAAAGCTGAGTTTGAGTCTGTGCTTAAAGATAAAAATGATGAGATTTATAAACTGAAATGCCAAATAATTGATGATAAGGCTAGAGAAGAGGTACTTAGAGAAGTACAAAGATCTCAAAGAAACCCTTGCAGTTACCCAGGTAGAGTGTGATAGATGGGTACAATCATGCAAAGGTTTTGAAATGCTTCTTAGTAGCAATCTGCTTCCAATGTGAAGTTTGGCATTGGTTACAATCACACTGCTCCACCTACAGATTTACTCCAAGAGCAGAGGTAGAATCTGATGGTGAGAGTGATAACCAATCCATCTCATCATGTGATCTACTCTCTGATACAGCACAATCAGAAGTAGCAGTCAGCATCAAGCCCTCTTGAACCTATCAGCTGATGTTGATGGTTCAAATGCTGACACTCACATGATCAATGAGTTGATCAACTCAGGAGTAATTCTGAAGTCCTGAAAGGACTAGAGAGCAGGATTTAACACCTGAAGTTCAACTTCAACTACTGTGTACTGAAAAGAAAATAACTGCAGTAGAAAGAGTTTGAAGGCTACTAAAGAGGCAGTCAAGAAAGCAAACAATGCTTCCAAAGCACTGAAGAACAAGTCTCAGTTGCTTCACCCTCTTTAGTTGATGATCAACCTAGATGAAAAGAAACCATGTGAGTATGTGGTTTGTTCAATCATCTTACAGATGATTGTTGGTACAAAAGAGGTTCCAAACTCAAACAAAAAGAAGAAATTAAAGAGAAAATGGTAAAAATGAAAA
Source organism: Flaveria trinervia (assembly GCA_025506515.1). Taxonomy (NCBI): domain Eukaryota; kingdom Viridiplantae; phylum Streptophyta; class Magnoliopsida; order Asterales; family Asteraceae; genus Flaveria; species Flaveria trinervia. The sequence goes on from CM046456.1 coordinate 31,353,723, forward strand.
ATGAGTTTGAGACCAATTTGTATCAGCAACATCAATCCTGTAACCCTTAAGTCCTCAAAGAAATCCAAAAAGGAAGGGGTTAAACAGGTGACAGCTGAGAGTGCTCAGAAGAGAAGGTGCAACATAGGAACTTATCAAACTCCACTGGCAATGTGTCTGATGAGCTGAAAGCTTTATCACAAAATCAGACACAGCTGGTTATGATGGTTCAACATCTGTTGGGTAGAGTTAACCAACTAGATGCTCCTATGTTGAAACCACAGAAAAGGAGGTCCAAGCCAAAGGATTCCTCTTCTTCACCATCTTCTTCCTCTCAGGCTGTTGTTCCAAATAAACCTGTTAGTTTACCATCTATTGATGAGACCAGGCCCAAAACCAAAAGGTTTGGGTCTCCAAAACTAACTGATTGTTTATTATTGCAGGGTTCTTCAACATGCCAAAGTAGCATCTGGTATGTAGACAGTGGGGGATCTATGCACATGACTGGGAACAGCTCTCTCTTCATGACTACTCTCAAGGAAAGAAGGGATTTGTTTCTTTTGGCAATGATGCTAGGGTTACATCATTGGAAGGCTTTGTCTCCAATGGAGAAATCAATTTGATGATGTTAATCATGTGGAAAATCTCAAGTACAATCTCTTGAGTGTCAGTCAAATGTGTGATAAAGGCCATGTTGCTCTTTTCACCAGTCAGAACTGTAGGATTCTGTCATCCAAAGTTCTGCATTTGATTGACAAGGTGTTGGATGATCACACTCTCCTGAAAGCCAACAGGACAGGAAGAGTGTATGCCTTAGATCTTTCCAAGAAATAGATCTAAAGGCAATCCTTGCCTATTTTCCAAAGCCTCTTCTCAAGAATCTAAACTGTGGCACAGAAGGCTTGGTCATGTTAATCTCAAAAACATGAATCAGCTTACCCACAATAGTTTAGTCAGAGGCTTACCAATAAAGGAGTTCCACTGTGATGAAACCTGCACTGCTTGTTTAAAAAAGGAAAACACACAAAGTCTCATTCCCTCCTATGAAGTGCCTAAGTCCACTGCCTGCTTGCAATTACTGCATATGGATCTATTTGGTCCTGTGAGAGTAATGAGCATGGCAAAGAAGAAATACTGTCTGGTAATTGTGGATGATTACTCCAGATTTGTATGGACTTTCTTTCTACATTCAAAGGATGAGGTTGCTCAGAAGATTATTCACTTTGTGTTGTATATTGAGAAGCAGTATTCCCTTCCAGTCAAGTGTATTAGGAGTGACAATGGAACTGAATTCAGAAATCATACACTTGATGACTTCTATCTTTCAAAGGGAATCAAAAGGCAGTTTAGCATCCCAAGGACTCCAGAACAAAATGGAGTAGTGGAGAGAAAGAACAGGACCCTCATTGAAGCTGCAAGGTCCATGCTGGCTGACTCAGGTTTGCCACTGACCTTTTGGGCTGAAGCTGTCAACACAGCTTGCTATGTGCAAAATAGAGTTTTAGTAAATCAGAGGTTGATGAAGACTCCATATGAAGTCCTCCATCATTTGGCTCCTCTGATTTCATTTTTCAAAGCATTTGGGTGTCCCTGTTTTATTCTCAACACAAAGGATCAACTCCATAAATTTGATCCTAAGGTGGATGCAGGGTATTTTGTTGGTTATTCATCTACTTGCAAGGCATACAGAGTCTTCAACTGCAGAACAAAGATGGTTGAAGAAACTCTACATGTTAAGTTCAATGAATCTCCAAAGGACAAGATTCCACAAAGCCCTGTGGAGTTATTTGATTTGGACATACTGCAATATGTTCCTTATCAAACTCCTGCTGTTGCTCCTGTCAACAGTTCACCACCTGGTGGTACTGCTGGTGCTGATGATGAGATGAGATGAGTACTCACCTCTTCAGGTTTAGTGATCAACTGCCTGATTCAGCTAGACCTGATGTTCCTGTAGCTCCAGTAGCACCATCCACAACAAATGCTGATGAGATCTCTTCGAATTCAACTTCCTTTGAATTACCATCCACTGATTGGTTTCAAGGAAATGATTCACCATCACCATCTGTTACTGCTGAGCCTGCTACAAACACTTGCACAGATCTCATTGTGTATCAAGATCTGAAGATCACCCTATGTCTCAAATCATTGGTGATATCACTGCTGGAGTATCAACAAGAAGTCAATTGTCAAATTTCTGCTTCTATGCTCTCTTCATCAGTCAGCAAGAGCCAAAGAATTATCACATTGCTTTAAAGGACAATGGATGGGTTGATGCCATGCAGCTTGAGCTTCTTCAGTTCAAGAAACAGCAAGTGTGGGAACTGGTTCCTCTACCTCCAGGTAAGTGTGCAATAGGCACTAAATGGGTGTTTAGGAACAAAACTGATGAAAATGGGCTTATTGTTAAGAACAAGGCCAGACTGGTTGTTCAGGGGTTTGCACAAGAAGAAGGTATTGATTATGATGAAACCTTGCCCCTGTAGCCAGACTGGAAGCAATTCGATTGTTTTTAGCTTATGCTGCTTATCAAAACCTTAAAGTTTTTCAAATGGATGTCAAAAGTGCATTTTTGTATGGAAAAATTAAAGAAGAGGTTTATGTATGTCAACCTCCAGGCTTTGAGGACAATAAACATCCTAATTGGGTGTATAAGCTTGATAAGGCTCTTTATGGGTTAAAACAAGCTCCTAGAGCCTGGTATGAGACATTATCAAACTTTCTTCTGGAAAATAATTTCACTAGAGGCTCCATAGATAAGACTATTCATTAAGAAAGCTGGGCAGCATAATCTACTTGTTCAAATTTATGTAGATGATATCATTTTTGCATCCTCTGATCCAAAGTTGTGTGATGCCTTTACAAGTTGATGCAACAGAAGTTTGAAATGAGTGCCATGGGAGAGTTACAGTTCTTTCTGGGGTTGCAAATCAAACAAAAGGCTGATGGAATTTTCATTCATCAGTCCAAATACACAAAAGATCTTTTGCAAAAGTTTGATTTACAAAACTGTAAGCCTTGTTCTACCCCCATGTGCAGCACCACACAACTGGATACAGATCAGAAAGGTAAAGTGGTTGATGAAACACTTTACAGATGTATGATTGGGTCCTTGATGTATTTAACAGCTTCTAGACCAGATATTATGTTTGCTACATGTGTTTGTGCTAGATTTCAGGCTGCACCTAAAGAGTCTCATCTGATTGCAGTCAAGAGGATCTTTAGATATCTGCAAGGCACTCCATCTCTAGGTTTATGGTATTCTACTGGACATTCTGGTAAATTAGTTGCTTTTTCTGACAAGTGACTATGCAGGGTGTAAGTTGACCAGGAAATCAACTTCTGGTGGATGTCAATTCCTAGGCAACTGCTTGATTTCTTGGCAGAGCAAGAAACAGACCTCAGTTGCTACATCAACTGCTGAAGCAGAGTACATTGCTGCTGCAAGTTGTACCTCTCAGGTACTCTGGCTTCAGAACCAACTTTGGATTATGGCATTACAGAGACTAAGACTCCATTGTTAATGGATAGTGCTTCAGCTTTGTATTGTCAAAAATCCAGTCCAGCACTCTAGGACCAAACATATAGAGATCAGACATCATTTTATAAGGGATTGTTTTGAAAAAGGTCTGATTGATCCTAAGTTTGTGCCTAGTGCTGATGAGCTTGCAGACATTTTTACTAAGCCTTTGGATAGTTCAACTTTCCAAAACCTGGTGTTAAGGCTTGGTATGCTGCAGCTAGAATAAGTGACAACTACTGATGATCTTAGTAATAAGTACTGATGATCATTGGTAACCATGTCACATATAAGTACTGATGAGTTCTTTTACCCTCAGTAGTTTTTATAACTACTGAAGGCTAAATGTCTCACAAGTACTGAAGTACTTCATCTGTTCTAAACTACTGATGTAGTTACAACTACTGATGCAGTTACAACTACTGAAATCAGTAAAAACAGATAAGTACTGATGTCCTATGAAACAACTGAAATCAGCCAAAAAGGCTGATGAATGTGTTGAGGACAGTATGAAACAGCTGAAAAGCTAAGAATTGACGAAAACAGCTGATGAGAAATTTCTCTTCAGTCGTTTGTACAACTGCTGTTTCATTCTAAACAACTGAAGCAATACCATGTCTTCAGTAGTTTATAACTACTGATGACTAATACCAAGTCTTCAGTTGTTTACCAACTACTGATGACAAACACCAAGTCCTCAGTTGTTTCAATCATCTGAAGTCAAAACCACGGTCTTCAGTAGTTTTCTAACTTCTGATGCCTAACACCACGACTTCAGCTGTTTCAACGTCTGAAAGGATAATACCATGTCAACGGTCGTTTAAAACTACTGATGACTAACACCACATCCTTCAGTCGTTTTCTTACCCTACCCTATAAATACCCTGACCTAATCCTTCAATGCTTCATCTTCTTCAAACCTAACGTTCCTCTCCAAAACTTCTCTCTTCTCAATGGCGTCCATGCAAATTAAACCGCGACACAACTGTGTTGCCTACCTTACTAAATCGCCTATCTGGGCTAAGTTCGATACTGCTATCGATCTTATGGTTCAGTCCCAATACAAAACGGCATTTCTTCTGAATCCCATACTACATGCCGAATCCCTCCAACAATTTGGATGAACGTTACTATTACCACTGGGGAGAACAACACACCATCTCTCCAGTCGGTCGTCAACAACAAAGAAGTGTCATCACTCCTGCAATAATCCGCCAAATTCTTCATCTGATGATGCTATTCTCCTGCTGGATATCCGAAGGGCACCACAGATCTATCCTTTGCCCAACATGGATATCAAGGCAATCTCAGTGCCTCCACTATCATGAAGAAACACTTCCATGACGCTGAACGCCTAATTTTTCACATGGTGAATGTATGTTTGGCTCCTAAGACTCGTCTTGGGATCAAATGTCGACAAATGGCAGCAGGTAATGTATTCTATTCTTGAGCAACAACCGCTAAACTTTTCAGAAATAATATTTTCGGAGCTCAAGGATATGGCTCAAAACTAACTGCAACCGTTGGATACTATATCCACGGTTCATAATGGCCATCATTACAAACCAGCTTAATGCTGAGGGACTTGTTGGCTTGGGAGTCCCTGCTACGGCTGTTCTGCCGGAAGTATACTCCCGGCACAACTCTGACCAGACACTCAAAATGGCTGCCAAGCTGCGAAAACCCACGCAGCTGGAACCCACAGCCACCACCTCCAAATCAAAAGTCCCCACCAAACCCACCAAAAAGAAACCCAAAACGGCTACTCAGGGAATTGAGTCCCCTGAGGATGCCCCTGCACACAACGCAGGATATATCCACTAGTCAAACCCCCTAGTGGATACAATGACTCTTCCAGCCATAGCCGCTCAGGCTTCCTCTCAACAGGAGCCTGCAGCAACCACACAAGGGGTACCTACATATCTGGGATCTTCCTCACTTGAGGAGATTGCCATTGAAGAGCACCAACCTCCCCAGGTGCACACTGCTTCTATCCCTTCACCCCATACAACCGCCCCTCACAGCCCAACTTTAATAGTTGCACAAGTGCTGACTCAACTGCACTCCTCACCCCCTCCCCAGAAACCTTTACTACTGGAACACCTCTACAATTGAGGGGGAGGAACACAGTGCACTTGAGAAACCCACAGCACAGGGGTTACCACTTCTATCTCCTGTGTAGATAAGGAGCTTAGAATATCTAGTGAGGCTGCCACCTCTTCTGAATCAGCACATGATCAGAATGAGGCTGGTAACATTGCTAAGACCTCACTAGAGGCAACAGCTGATGATGGACATGTCCTGAGGCTGGAAGTCCCCAGTACCAAGCAACAGGGGCACATGCAACAACTGGTCTACACCCAGTGCATGTCAATCCTGCTCCAAGCAGGAGGTCAGATGATTCAGCTTCGGCTGATGATGACCTGGGCTTTTTCTACGATGTTCTTGCCCAGAAACACAATCCTTGAAGAGAAGTCAGTAGGCTGCAAAACCTACTTGACCAACTCTCACAAGGAGAAAGACCATCTGCCTCAACCAACCCACAGATGGCACCTTCAGTTGAAGGTTCCCCAAACACTGAGCCACTCCAAACTCACCACCTGCCTCTGCTTCAGGCCCTATTTCTCAGGAACAGAACCCTCCTGAGCAAATAGGTGCTGTACTTCAAAATTCCCTCCCTCTCATCACACCCATAATCACTGATATTGTGACTAAAGCCATTGATGAGAGGCTTTCCTCAACTTTACAACCCTTGATTGATGCTGCTGTGCAAAAGACACTTTCTGCGGTACAAACCCCTTCCAATGCATCCAAAAAGGGGGAGAGTACTGCAGTGAAAGAAAAGAAGAGGAAAAGAACAGAGGAAGAGAAGGAAGAGAAGCAAGCCCAAGAGGAGGAGAAAGAAAAGCAACCACTGCTCACTTACAAGCGAAAGAAAAGTGCTGATGATCATACTGCTGAAGACAAATCCTTGGAAGAGCTGGTAAAAGAAGCTGACACTACACACAGCCGATCCATGGATAAAATAATTGAACAACTCTTCAGGCAAGGGTTTGATACAGCCACATTGGATAGTGAGATCAGAAGGTTGGAAGTGCAAGAGATTCAAACCCGATGGGCTGGGTATGATGCTCTTGAAAAGAGAGATTGGAAATAATGATCCGCTTCATTGCAAAATACTTAGGAAGATCGTTAATGGAGATTCGCGCGTGGACCAGGGACAGTATTCTGGCTATAGCCACCAGAATCTGTCTGTCTGAGCAATTCCACAAGGGATTATTGTTGAAGCCCTTGATGAGGCTGGGGCTGGTAAAAGGTTAGAGATGGCTAAACTCACAAAGGCGAAACTTACTACAAAGATGCTGGATCAACCTTCCTTCCACCCACTCAAACACTGCCTACCCTCAAATCTCCAACCAATCTCTAAGCCAAAGTCCAAACATCCTCATTCTTCAAAACCAATTCCTTCACCAACCCAACCATCATCCAGTGATGCACCTAGAAGGAGGAGAAGGGTGCTGAGGATGGAAGAAGAAGAAGAAGAGAGGATGAGATGATAGTCTGCCACTCTCTGGTTCTAAAGCTACCAAAACCCCGAAGTCAACCCATGATCACACCTGACTCTCAAGGGAAATGGTCAGAGTCAAGATAGAAGATGAAGAACAGCAGAGAAACAGCACGATGAGCAACTGTTGAAGATGGTTGACAAGGAATTTCCTCAGTCATCATCTATTCAAGCCATGAAAGGGCATGCTCAAAGGCTGTACACTCTCAGGCACACTTTTCAGTATCAGAAGGAGAGAGTGAGAGTATGGCCAGACCCCAGGGTGAGTTCTAGAATCCATAAAAGAACTATTCCACACAGATACAATGGCCAGGTTAGAAAAACAATAGATTTACCATCATGTTGGCCATTGTAGTCACACCTTGGGAAATCATTGATGAATTCAAGAAAGCTCATCAAGCAAAGATGACCCTCAAGCCTTACTAGAAAACAAGATGATTAAAAAGGGGTGTTATATAAAAAGCTTGAAGACATCCAGAAGAATGAGCTCCAGTTACTCCTTGAAGGCAACCCATCCTGATGAATTTGTATATAGGGAGGTAACTACAGTGGAGCTGAAAAATGGCAGGACCATGAAGTACTTATCAGAGTACTATGGTCCAGAGTTCTTCTTCGAGGGAGGAGTAGAAGAACTCTCTCAGGAGGAACAAGTTGTTCTCCTTGAGGCCTATGTTCGAGAGTCATACAGACTCATTATGGGGAAGTAAATCTCATGAATGGGATAACAACTCTGTGTCCAGTTCCCCAAAACAGAGTTCCCATTCATACCCTGCCAAACAAATATCTGAGATTTCTTCCCAGGCCGGAGCTTACATGGGTCATCTTCTCTACTGATCAAGAAGGAAAAAGACCAACATTTTGCCAACAATAAGTGGGATAATAAATAATTTAGAGGTTTTGGCTGCATTGGTTCAGGGGGAGTTTGTTGGACCAAAAGAACCAATGAGCCAAGATCAGAAAACCTCTAAGTCCCACATGGTATCACACAACTGCTGAAAGCTCATCAGCAGTTTGACAAGTGCTGAAGACTTCAACAGCTGAAGAAAAGTGCTGAAGCTACAGCTGAAGAACAAAGTACTGAAGCTGAACAGCTGAAGAACACAAGTGCTGAAGCTGAAAGACCAAAGTACTGAAGTACAACAGCTGAAGAGTTTACAAGTGCTGAAGATCAACAACTGATGTACAAAGTCTGAAGACAAAGACTGAAGACATCCTGATGATATCTACTGAAGTCAAGCTGATGAAACATCTGAAGGTCAAAGTCTGAAGATCAAGTACTGAAGCGTCAGTAGTTTGTCACAACTGCTGAAGAGTACTTCTTCAGTAGTTGTGATATCAGTAGTTTTATATTTCTTGTTTCAGTAGTTTTGTAAAACGACTGAAGAGCTTGTTCTTCAGTCGTTGTAGTTTCAGTAGTTTCTAATCAGTTGTTTTATATTCTGTACTTAACACTCTGATATGTTCTCAGTAGTTGTGAACATTTCAGTAGTTTGTTAAGATTTAGTTATTTTTGTAATAGATCTGCCAGTTGTCACTTTCCGTGATAACAGCAGTGATTGTTGCACTCTATATAAGGAGTGACAACCTATTGTAATAAAGTGAATGATTTGATCAGAAAATATCCATATCTATAAACATTCCTTGAATCAAAATATTCTCTCACTATAACCGTATGTGCTCTTAATGCATACAAGTATCGATTTCTTGCTACATTTGTCTAATTCCTGTTCTTATTCCGCTGCTTTGAACTCTAATACATCAAACTTGTGATCGCTGATCCTGTCATAGGTTATCCGCATTTTTTACTGTTGTAAATGAGGAAGTGGGATGAAAATTAAAGAAACATGGAAGTGAATTTTAAAGTACTTGACTATCAGCCATTTGTTACTGTTGTAAATGCGGAAGAGAAAATTTAAAGTACTTGCTATCCGCATTTGTTATTGTTGTAAAAGCGGAAGAGTTTTAACTTGTGATTTTAGGCATCGCTTTAACATACTGTAGCAAAATACGGTGTTTTGTTACTTCAAGTTTCTTCTATTGCTTTCTGCACTGTGGCAAATGCGAAAAGAACGAAGTTCATCAGCATTGTGCCACTGTAACAAATGCGGTTGACAAAAAACTTGTTCAGCATTGCTCACTGTAGGCAAATGCGGGATCAAACTTTGTCAACATTTGTTCACTATAGCAAGCGGGCAGAGTTAATTTCCACATTTACATGATCATCATCCTTTGTGGACAGAAGATTGAGCACTGTTTATTCATTGTAAAACAAAATGCGGGTAGAGCAAATCTGCGTTGCATAGATTTTAACAAAATTTCATGTTTTGATTCAAATGCGGTAGAGTAAAACTTTATCTGCATTGGTTTATCTATGACATAAACTGTTACCCGCATTGGTTACCCACATTTACCAATGCACTTACCTGCATTAAGTTTGAACTTAATCAAAACTTAATGTTCTCTGCTTTTGATTTTTCTTGTTATGAAGGTTGTCTTTGATTGAATTTGTGTCTTATGAAGTTGTTGACTGTTGAGGTGTCAATTCTTGATTGGATGGACTTGTTGCAGAAGCGATACAAGTTTCCATTGTTTGACTGATCTTGGACTTTGCATGCTTCCAAGAGTTTGCATAGGGGAGATACTATGGTATAACATCTGCATCAACACATGCATATTCTTTTTGTTTTGTTGTTTTTATTTTAAGAAAGTAATTTAAGATAGAAAATCTATATAGATTTAATCAAAAATTTTTAATTATCCCCCCAAAGTTTGTATCCACATCTGGATAGAAACTTTAAAGATTTAAAAACTTTTTGACTATTATGTACATTGATTATTAATAATGAAGAGAAGTATATCTTTTATTGGGATCATATCAATCTTACATTACACATGTGCATCATTTATGATAAAATGGACATGTTATGAACTTGATGAGTGAAGGTATGTTTGTCTCTTAAATCATACTAGGTTGATATTTTGATGCAAATGATATTATCATGTTTTTGGTTGATTCAATTATCAATATGTACCTCAACACACACAAGAAGGAATGATCAACCATCCTTATACAATGCATGGTAGAACTTTTTCACAACTTCCCTTATCAGGTACTTAAGTTATGAGAACTCATTTTCACTGATCCTCATTGGAATTCTTTTACTTTGATCCTTTTCATGATGATCCACATTGGGATTCTTTTCACTTCACTTTGGAAGGTGATCCATGATAGGTTTCTTTTGTTCATTCACTTGGAATGTATTGCTTTTGTAGATTCATCCAATTGGATGTGTCCTTATTGGGAATCTTTTGGACCAGTACATCTACACTATGTGCTTGTTTCATCAGGTCTTTGCTCAGTAAATCAAAGATGAAACTTGATGTAGGTGAAAGAGATTCATAAAGCATCATTACCTGGTGTGTTTAGGTTACTACACACATGCACTCAGATAAGCCAATACATACCTGTACTTTGTGATGAGTGTTTCACTATTAAACAAGATTTTAATTAATCACTGCATGTATCTTCTCTTCCAAGTTGAGCCTACCAACATATCTGGTAAGTCATGATAGTCTTGCAGTTTTTGAAATTAAGCACAGTGAATGATATAACGACTGTAATTATATCATTCCCTATGATATTCTATTCTTCATAAAAGACTTCTTTTGTGTGTTTTCTAGTATTTTGATTTTATTGATATTTTGATTGATTTACTCAAGATTAATCATACCAATTGATTGCACTAGAAATTCAAACCTACTAGGTTCAAACGCCTTTGTGAATAAATAAGCCAATTGATTTTCAGTGGGTACTTGAATCAATTTGATTAGCCCCTTTTCAGTATAGTCTCTCAAAAAGAGATATCTAATTTCAATGTGTTTGTTTTAGAGTGCTGAACAAGATTATTGTATAAAAACAGCTACTGTGTTGTCAATGTGAATTGATGTGTGCAAGAAGTTAAACCATAATCAAGCATCTGGTTTTGAATCCAGAGTACTTGAGAGCAACAAGCTGATGTTGCAATATACTCAGTTTCTGCTGTTGATACAGATACGTTTGTCTGCTTCTTGCATTGCCATGAGACCAGTCTGGGACCAAGAAATCGATAACCACCAGAGGTGGATCTCCTATTGAAGTTGCATCCTCCATAATCACTATCAGTGAAGGCATAGAGATTCAAGTCTCCTTCCTTTGGATACCATAATCCAAGAGCTCATTTGCCCTTAAGATATATAATATCCTCTTGACAGCATTCACATGAGATTCCTTAGGATCAGCTTGATATCTGGCACACACACAAACACCAAACATAGTGAACCAATCATATATCGATAGGTGTCTGGTCCACTGATTTGCCATCTGGATCAGGTCCAATCTTCACTTTAGTATCCACAGGAGTTCTGATAGACTAACAATCAACAAAGTGGAATTCTTCAACATAGTTTCCATGTATTTTGATTGATTGATGAAGATTCCATATGCTGTTTGTTGGACTTGCACCCCTAGAAAGAAAGTGAGTTCCCCCATTGCACTCATTTGGAATTTTGAATGCATAAGGTCTTCAAACTCTTTACAGAGTTGCTTGTTATTGAGCCAAAATGACATCATCCACATAAATTGGACTAACAGCATGTCTTTTCCTCTTCTCCTTCAGAAGAGAGTCTGATAATCTTTCCTTTTTCATATCCCTTTTCAAGAAGAAAAGATGATAGAGTCTCATACCACTTCCTTGGAGCTTGGTGAAGGACCATACATAGCTTTGTCAAGCTTGTAAACTCTATGAGGGAATCTGGATCTTCAAAGCAGGTGGTTGACTCGTATAGACTTCTTCAACAATCTTTCCGTATAAGAAAACACACTTCAAATCCATTTGGTAAACAGTAAACTTCATGGATGCAGAATATGCAAGAAAGATCTTATTACTTCTAGTCTGGCAACAGGTGCAAATACTTCATCACAATCGATTCCTTCTTCTTGAGTGTATCCCTGTGCCACTAATCTTGCTTTATTTCTGATGACGATCCCTCTATCATCAGTCTTGTTCCTGTACCGCCACCTGGTACCGATAGGGTATTGTCCTTCGGGAAGATCTACCAGTTGCCATACTTCTTGCTTCTTGAATTGGAGCAATTCTCCTATATTGCTTCAATCCAGCTATTGTCTTGACTAGCCTCTTTGATGTTCTTGGGTATTGTTTGAAATAGAAAGCATGAGAACAAATAGATGTTTACAATACTAGACTTGCTTCTTGTCACCCTCTCATGTTGTCACCAATAATGGTTTCAAACGGATGATTCTTGTGTATTTTGGTGGTTGGAATGGAGTCACCAGCAATGGTTACATCAAGATTGGAGGCATTCAGTTTATTATGGTCAGAGGCACCTTCATCTGTACTTTTGGTGAGTTATAAAGATAGTCAGACTCCGTTTTAGTTCCTGCTTCAGCTTCAGCAGCTCTGTGATTGCTTTCATCATTTGATGTTCTTTGTGTTTTAGCTGGAGGAGTAGCTTGTTTTTTATTTTTGATCTCAGTTGATAGATCATCGGAGTGTGATAGTAACAAGCTTGGACCTCCTTCAGTTGAAACACTCTGGTTTTGTGATGGTTATCTGATGGGATCAGCTTGGAGAGGAACATCTTCATTCATGTATTCAGCAGATGTAGGAGGAATAAATGGAAAGTCATATCTTCTTTCTATGGCTAAAGAAGTGTCACCTGAATGGAGACTTCCTACATCAGACAAGTGAAATTGATCAAATGATTTTGTAAATGAGTCAATATCAAACAACCAGTTGGGACCATTTGTAGATTTGGGAAATGAATGTTCCTTGAATTGAACATTTGTTGATTCATCAATATGTTTAATCTAGGATTAAACACTCTGTAAGCCTTTGAAATAGAAGAATAACCTACAAAGAATCTTCATCAGAATTAGATGAAAACTTTCCCAAATAGTCTCGAGTGTTTAATATTGAGACATGATGTTGGACCAAAAGAACAATGAGCCGGATCAGAAAAACCTTTAAGTCCCACACATGTCACAACAACTACCGAAGACCACAACACTGAAGACAACAGCTGATTACAAAGTCTGAACACAAGTGTTGAAGACAAACACTGAAGACAAGTGCTGAAGACAAAGTCTGAAGACAAGTGCTGAAGACAAAGTCTGAAGACAAGTGCTGACGAAAAAGTCTGAAGACAAGTGCTGAAGACAAAGTCTGAAGACACAAGTGCTGAAGACAAAGTCTGAAGACAAGTGCTGAAGACAAAGTCTGAAGACAAGTGCTGAAGACAAAGTCTGAAGACAAGTGCTGAAGACAAAGTCTGAAGACACAAGTGCTGAAGACAAAGTCTGAAGACACAAGTGCTGAAGACCAAAGTATCAGACGTTGTCACAACAGCTGAAGAGGTCTTCTTCAGTAGTTGTGACGGTTTACCTTTCAGTAGTTTTATGTTTTATCTGTTCAGTAGTTTGACACAACAGGACTTAGCTAGCCAAACACTCAAAAGCCACACTCACCTCTAAAATGCTAACTCAGCCTGTCAACATTCCCTCTCCAAAACAACCACAACCACAACCCACAAAACCAACTCCCTTACCCTCTAAACCAACAGCCGATGATGCACCCAAGAAGAAGAAGAGAAGGGTGTTGAGGCTAGAAGAAGAAGAAGAAGAGGATGATGTGGAAGAAGATAGGCTGCCTCTGTCTGCAGTCCTAACATTGCCTAAAGCCAAACCCATGCCCATCACTCCCACCTCACAGATGGAAACTGTGAGAGTAAAGATTGAAGAAGAGCAGCAGCAAAGGCTTCATGACAATGAGATGTTGAAAAGCATCGACAAAACTTATGCTGCTTCTTCATCAATAATTAGTATGAAGAAAGAAGCTCTGAGGTTGTACACCCTTGCCACACATTTCAATATCAGAAGGAAAAGGTGAGAGTATGGCCTGATCCTAGGGTGGCTCACAGGATTGTAAAGAAGACATTCCTTCGAGATACAAGGGCCAAGTAAAAAGGATCGTAGATGAAGAGATCACAGTGGTCCTTGTAGTATCACCCTGGGAGATTGTAGAAGATTTCAAGAAGGCCTATGAGACTAAACATCCACCCCAAAAGATGTTAGAGAACAGAGTTATTAAAAAGAGGTTAGTCTACAAGAGGCTTGAGAACTTCAAACAAAATGAGCTCAGGCTGTTACTTGAAGGGACTCATCGTGATGAGTTGCATACAGACAGATTACAACAGTGAGCTCAAAATGACAAACAGGCCAAGTACATCTCAGAGCTGTATAGGCGTGAAGGATTGTTTGATGGTGAAGCTGAGAACCTGACCATGGAAGAACAATTATGTTTCTCAGAGCATACACCAGAGAATCCTACAGGCTTTACATGGGAAGTGAGTCATGGATGGGGGAACGCTCATTGTCCAATTCCCCAATACAGAGCTCCCATCCATACATTTCAACCAAATCATCAGAGACTCATTCCCAGGCAGTGCTTATATGGGTCATCTTCTCAACTGATCAAGAAGGAAAAGACCAACCATTCTGCCAACAATAAGTGGGACCTCAATAAAGTTAAAGGTTTTGGCTGCATTGGTTCAGGGAGTTTGTTGGACCAAAAGAACAATGAGCCGGATCAGAAAAACCTTTAAGTCCCACAGATGTCACAACAACTACTGAAGACCACAACAGCTAAAGACAACAGCCGATTACAAAGTCTGAACACAAGTGATGAAGACAAAGTCTGAAGACAAGTGCTTGAAGACAAAATCTGAAGACAAGTGCTGTGAAGACAAAGTCTGAAGACAAGTGCTGAAGACAAAGTCTAAAGACAAGTGCTAAAGACAAAGTCTTAAGACAAGTGCTGAAGACAAAGTCTGAAGACACAAGTGCTGAAGACAAAGTCTGAAGACAAGTGCTGAAGACAAAGTCTGAGGACAAGTGCTGAAGACAAGTCTGAAGACACAAGTGCTGAAGACAAAGTCTGAAGACACAAGTGTGAAGACCAAAGTATCAGACGTTGTCACAATAGCTAAAGAGGTCTTCTTCAGTAGTTGTGACGGTTTACCTTTCAGTAGTTTTATGTTTTATCTGTTCAGTAGTTTGACACAACAGCTGAAGAATACTTCTTCAGTTGTTTGTGCTCTCAGTAGTTTTATGTTTTTCAGTAGTTTTGTAAAATGACTGAAGAGCTTGTTCTTCAGTCGTTGTAGTTTCAGTAGTTTCTTATCAGTAGTTTCAATTTTGTACTTAACACTCTGATATGTTCTCAGTAGTTGTGAACATTTCAGTAGTTGTTAAGAGTTAGTTATTTTTGTAAGAGATCTTCCAGTTGTCACTTTCCCGTGATAACAGCAGCGATTGCACTCTATATAAGGAGTGTCAACCTATTGTAATAAGGAAGAATGATTTGATCAGAAATATCCGATATTATAGAAAATTCCTTGTTACAGAAATATATTCTCTCGTTATAACCGTATTTGTTTTAATGCATACGAGTATCAAATTCTTGCTACAATTTGTCTAATTCTGTTCTTATTCCGCTGTGTTACGCTCTATTACATCAAACTTGTGATCACTGATCCTGACAATGGTATCAGAGCTGGTTAATCATTGATCGATCTAATATTGATCATTGAAACTGCTATCAAGACCAAGTTTGATTGAATTAGCATTTTTTGCAAGAAACGGTTTAGAGATTGAATTTTCTGTGTTTCTGGTCATTCAACCTGAGATTTTCTCTTGGTTTTCATTGAGTCTGTTGTGGTCTATGTAAAAACATTTAAAAGCTTGAATTAAATTGTATTTGGACTGAAAATGACTACTCCTTCCAATGATCCTCACAATACGGTTCCTCAACCAAGCCTCCAATGCTGGTTAGGAATGAGTATAACATATGGCAACGACGAATGCTCCTCACTGTCTATTAACAGCGCAGGTTGTTGGACATCAGTGGTACATGGTCCACACAAGCCTATGGTGAATAACCCGGAAACCAATCAAATGCTTCCGAAGAGGAAGGAGCAATACTCAGATGAGGATAAGAAATTGTTTGAGATTGATGCAAAAGCCCATGGAATTCTGGCCATGGCACTGCCCAATGAAATCTATTCTGGGCTAATGCATCATGAAACTGCCCATGACCTCTGGAATGCCTTGAAAGAACAATTTGGAGGAACAGATGAGGTCTTGGCAAATAATAGAGAGATCCTTGCCCAACAATACGAGACATTCTCTCATAGAAAGGGTGAGACACTGACTCAACAGTTTGAGCGGTTCTCTTGTTTGATCTCTGAATTAAAAATGGTCAAACTTGAGTACACCAATATCCAAATGAATAACAGATTTCTCAGATCACTGCCTGAGAGATGGGACACATATACTATTGTCCTACGCTCTAGTGCAAATTTGGACAAACTATCTCTCACTAACTCCATGGAAAATTGCTCACATTTGAGAGAGAGATAAAACAGAAACGAAAATGTCTTCATCTGGAAAGCTCACTGAAGACTTTGTACCAGGCAACACTGCCTTGGTTGGTCATGAGTTAGAATATGCTCATCTGAATGCCATATGATGAGCATATTGATTTTCCTCAAACACTTCTGATTCTGCGTTTGTGAGTGTTGATAGTCGTTTACTGGGGTAATAATGACAATCTATGCTTCATCATGGATGATCTCAAGGGGATTGCTGATAATGACTTAGAAGAGATGGATATTTTGAGCCAAATGGCCTTGATAAATATTAGATCGCAGAAGTTCTACAAAAGAACTGGAAGAAAGTTCCCAAGACTCACTGGCAAAACCAAAGTTGGTTTTGATAAGAGTAAGTTGAAGTGTCACAATGCCACAGGCTTGGACACTTTGCTAGAGAATGCAGATCATCTGGATCTAATTCCTCTGCACCTTTTGTGATTTTCCTGGAAATAGTCAACAACACAGAGGGCAACATCCTGTCAATTCTAGTCATCATTCTCAACCACAATCTCCTATATATTTTGTTCTCAGGGTCAAATGCCATATCCTTACCCTTGTTATTACATGCCACAGTCAAATCAAGTTCAAGTTCCTATAGTACCACAACCTCATGCACTACAGAACCTCAACCATCTCAATTCATCAAATCCTCAACCTCAACAACACAGCTTCTTCACCCCTGGAGTTGTTGACTGGACAGTTTACCGGATGACATGTCAGGTCATGAACAACTGTTCACAGGTGCTGGTCAACATAGTGGTGACAGTCCTTTGGGAATCTGGCTCTCATGGCCCTGGAGTCTACTAAGGGTTCCTGCTCAAATGATCATCTTCACAGGTAACTCAGGTATCTTCAAAGGCTAAAGCCAAGTTATGTTCTGAATCATGCATTGCTGCCTTTGTCTCATTAGAGAGGGAATGTAGCATTAATAAATCAAAAACTTGAGTTTGAGAAAACCATTTCCAAAAGAAAAGCTGAGTTTGAGTTTGCTCTTAATAGTAAAAATGATGAGATTTATAAGCTTAAATGCCAATTAAATGATGAAAAGGCCAAGCTAGAGGTGATTCTGGAAGACCAGAGAAGTCTCAAAGAAACCCTTGCAGTCACCAGGTAGAGTGTGATGATGGGTACAATCATGCAAAGGTTTTGAAATGCTTCTTAGTTAGCAATCTGCTTCCAATGTGAAGTTTGGTATTGGTTATAATCACACTGCTCCTCCTACAGATTTGCTTCAAGAGCAGAAGTGAAATCTGATGGAGAAAGCAATAACCAATCCACCTCATCATGTGATTCACTTCTGATAGAGCATCATCAAAAGTTGAAGTCAGCACTAAGCCCTCTCAGAACCTATCAGCTGATGTTGATGGTTCCACTGTGACACTCACATGATCAAAGAGATGATCAACTCAGGAGCTATCTCTGGAAGTCCTGAAAGGACTGGAGAGCAAGATTTAAAACATGAAGTTCATACTCCAACTACTGTCAGCACTGAAGAGAAGAAAACTGTCAGTAGAAAGAGTTGAAGACTAATAAAGAGGAAGTCAAGAAAGCAAATAATGCTTCCAAAGTACTGAAGAGCAAGTCTTCAGTAGTTTCATTCTTTAGTTGATGATTATCATAAGATGAAGAAGAAACCGTGAAGTATGTGGTTTGTTCAATCATCTTACAGATGATTGTTGGTACAAAAGGGGATCCAAACTCAAACATAAAGAGGAAAGTAAAGAGAAAAGGTTAAAATGAAAACTGAGTTTGAAGCCACATTTGTACCAGCAACATCAAATCCGTAACCCTTAAGTCCAAAAAAAATCCAAAAAGGAAGGGGTTAAACAGGTAACAGCTGAGATTGCTCAAAAGAAGAAGGTGCAACATAGGAACTTATCAAACTCCAATGCCAATGTGTCTGAAGAGCTGAAAGCCTTATCACAAAATCAGACACAGCTGGTTATGATGGTTCAACATCTATTGGGAAGAGTTAACCAATTAGATGTTCCTATGTTGAAACCACAGAAAAGGAGGTCCAAGCCAAAGGATTCATTTTCTTCACCAGTTTCTTCCTCTCAGGCTGTTGTTTCAACAAAAATGTTAGTTTACCATCTGTTGATGAGAACAGCCCAAGACCAAAAAGGTTTGGGTCTCAAACTCTAACTAATTTTTGTATTTTGAAGTGTTCTTCAAATACCTCAGAGGCATCTGGTATGTAGATAGTGGAGGATCCATGCATATGAAGGAAACATATCACTTCTTAATGACTACTCTCAAGGAAGGAAGGGGTTTGTGTCATTTGGCAATGATGCAAAGGGTTACATCATCGGCAAAGGCTTTGTTTCCAATGGGGAAATAAAGTTTGATGATGTTAACCACATGGAAAATCTCAAGTACAACCTCTTGAGTGTCAGTCAAATGTGTACAAAGGCCATGTGCTCTTTTCACCAGTCAGAACTGTCGGATTCTGTAATCCAAAGTTCTAAGTTTGATTGATAAGGTGTTGGATGAAAACCACTTCCTAAAGGCCAACAGGACAGGAAGAGTGTATGCCTTAGATCTTTCAAGAAAATAGATCTCAAAGGCCATCCTTGCCTTTTTCCAAGGCTTCCCCTCAAGAATCTATTCTATGTGGCATAGAAGGCTGGGTCATGTTAATCTCAAAAACATAAATCAGCTGATAAACCATGGTTTAGTAAGGGGACTGCCTATGAAGGAGTTTAGTGTGAAGATAACTGCACTGCTTGTTTAAAAGGAAAAAAACACACAAAGCTTCATTTCCCTCCATAGAAGAACCTAAGTCCACTGCCTGCTTACAGCTTCTTCACATGGATCTCTTTGGTCCTGTGAGAGTGATGAGTGGCTAAGGAGAAATACTGTCTGGTAATGTGGATGATTACTCAGATTTGTATGGACTTTCTTCTTGCATTCAAAGGATGAGGCTGCGCAGTCCATTATGAACTTTGTGTTACACGTTGAGAAGCAGTACTCCCTACCAGTTAAGGTGTGAGGAGTGACAATGGTACTGAATTCAGAAACCACACACTTGAAGAGTTTTACTTATCAAGGGAATCAAGAGGCAGTATAGCATCCCAAGAATCCTGAGCAAAATGGAGTAGTGGAGAGAAAGAACAGGACCCTTATTGAAGCTGCAAGGTCTATGTTGGCTGATTCTGGACTGCCAATGACTTTCTGGGCTGAAGCTGTCATACAGCTTGCTATGTATAGAATAGAGTTCTAGTAAATCAGAGGTTGATGAAGATCCATATGAAGTTCTTCATCATTGGCCCCTCTAATTTCATTCTTCAGAGCATTTGGGTGTCTTTGTTTCATTCTCAACACAAGGGATCAACTCCAAAAATTTGATCCTAAGGTGGATGCAGGGTACTTTGTTGGTTATTCATCAACTTGCAAAGCATACAGAGTCTTCAACTGTAGAAACAAGATGGTTGAAGAGACTCTACATGTAAGTTAATGAATCTCCAAAGGACAAGATTCCACAAGCCCTGTGGAGATATTTGATTAGACGTACTGCAATATGTTCCTTATCAAACTCCTGCTATTGCTCCTGTCACAGTTCACCACCTGGTGGTTCTGCTGGTGCTGATGATGATAATGATAGTACTACTCACCTCTTCAGGTTAGTGATTAACTGCCTGATTCAGCTAGACCTGATCGTGCTGTAGCTCCAGTAGCACCATCCACAACAAATGCTGATGAGATTTCTTCAAATTCAACTTCCTTTGAATTACCATCCACTGATTGGTTTCAAGGAAATGATTCACATCACCATCTGTTGCTGCTGACCCTGCTACAAACACTTGCACAGATCTCATTGTGTATCAAGATCTGAAGAATCACCCTATGTCTCAAATCATTGGTGATATCACTGCTGGGTATCAACAGAAGTCAATTGTTAAATTTCTGTTCTATGTTGTCTTCATCAGTCAGCAAGAGCCAAAGAATTATCACATTGCTTTAAAGGACAATGGACGGGTTGATGCCATGCAGCTTGAGCTTCTTCAGTTCAAGAAACAGCAAGTGTGGGAACTGGTTCCTCTACCTCCAGGTAAGTGTGCAATAGGCACTAAATGGGTGTTTAGGAACAAAAATGATGAAACTGGGCTTATTGTAAGAAGAAGGCCAGACTGGTTGTTCAGGGGTTTGCACAAGAAGAAGGTATTGATTATGATGAAACCTTTGCCCCTGTAGCCAGACTGGAAGCAATTGATTGTTTTTAGCTTATGCTGCTTATCAAAACCTTAAAGTTTTTCAAATGGATGTCAAAAGTGCTTTCTTTATGGGAAAATCAAAGAAGAGGTTTATGTATGTCAACCACCAGCTTTGAGGACAATAAACATCCTAATTGGGTGTACAAGCTTGATAAGGCTCTTTATGGTTGAAACAAGCTCCTAGAGCCTGGTATGAGACATTATCAAACTTTCTTCTGGGCAATAATTTCACTAGAGGCTCCATAGATAAGACTTTATTCATTAAGAAAGCTGGGCAGCATAATCTACTTGTTCATATTTATGTAGATGATATTATTTTTGCATCCTGATCCACAGTTGTGTGATGCCTTTACAAAGTTGATGCAACAGAAGTTTGAAATGAGTGCCATAGGAGAATTACAGTTCTTTTTGGGTTTGCAAATGAAACAAAAGGCTGATGGAATTTTCATTCATCAGTCCAAATACACAAAAGATCTTTTGGAAAAGTTTGATTTACAAAACTGTAAGCCCTGTTCTACCCCCATGTGCAGCACCACACAACTGGATACAGATCAGAAAGGTAAAGTGGTTGATGAAACACTTTACAGATGTATGATTGGGTCCTTGATGTATTTAGCTTCTAGACCAGATATTATGTTGCTACATGTGTTTGTGCTAGATTTCAGGCTGCACCTAAGGAGTCTCATTTGATTGCAGTCAAGAGGATCTTAGATATCTGCAAGGCACTCCATCTCTAGGTTTATGGTATTCTACTAGACATTCTGGTAAATTGGTTGCTTTTTCTGATAGTGACTATGCAGGGTGTAAGTTGACCAGGAAATCAACTTCTGGTGGATGTCAATTCCTAGGCAACTGCTTGATTTCTTGGCAGGGCAAGAAACAGACCTCAGTTGCTACATCAACTGCTGAAGCAGAGTACATTGCCGCTGCAAGCTGTACATCTCAGGTACTCTGGCTTCAAAACAACTATTGGATTATGGCATAACAGAGACTAAGACCCCATTGTTAATGGACAGCTCTTCAGCTCTTTGTATTGTCAAGAATCCTATCCAGCACTCTAGGACTAAACATATTGAATTCAGACCACCTTATTAGAGATGTTTTGAAAAAGGTCTGATTGATCCAAAATTTGTTCCTAGTGCTGATGAGCTTGCAGACATTTTTACTAAGCCTTTGGATAGTTCAACTTTCCACAACCTGGTGTTAAGGCTTGGTATGCTGTAGCTAGATAAGTGACAATACTGATGATCTCAGCTCACAAGTACCGATGATCATTAGTTCATTATTGTCACATATAAGACTTTATCTGTTAAAACAGCTGATGTTGCCACAACAGCTGATGTAGTCACAACAGTTGTTGTAGCCATAACTACTGATGTCAGAAATGTAGATAAGTACTGATGTCCTATGAAACACCTGAAAAGCAGATGAAAAGTCTGATGAGTAAGTGTTGAGGACAGTGTGAAACAACTGAAAAGCTATGAATTGACGAAAATAGCTGATGAGTAATTACTCTTCAGTTGTTTCTACAACTGCTGTTTCATTAAAACAACTGAAGCCAAAACTATGTCTTCAGTAGTTTACAACTACTGAAGACTAACACCAAGTCTTCAGTTGTTTCATCACCTGAAGTCAAAACTGTCTTCAGTAGTTTTATAACTACTGATGACTAAATCAGAGACTTCAGCTGTTTCAACGTCTGACGGTTAAAACCAAGTCTTCAGTTGTTTTATAACAACTGCTGATCACACCAATACGGTCAGCCTTTTCAAACCTCTGAAAGTTAATACCACGTCATCAGTAGTTTCAACAACTGATGACTCACACCAAAACCTTCAGTCATTTTCTAACCCGACCCTTTAAATACTTTGTCCCACCTTCAGAGTTTTTATCTTCTCTTCTCAAACCTAACGTTCAAAAAAACTCTGTAACTTCTTTCATCAATGGCGACCATGCAACTAAAACCTCGACACAACTGTGTCGCTCATCTCACAAAATCGCCATACTGGACCAAGTTTCACAACGCCATTGATTTAATGGTTCAGTCACCCTACAAAACGGCTTTTCTGGTAAATCCCACCATATATGCGAATCCCTTAACCAATTCTGGACAAACGTCACTCTGGTCTCTGAGGAGAAGACATAGAGTCTCTTCAATCGTTTGTCCATGGCCAAAAAGTGGTCATACTCCAGACACTCTTCGCCAAACCCTTAATCTGGATGATGCCACTTTCCCAACGGTTATCCAAAGGGCACAACAGATCAATCATTGCCCACCATGGATACCAGGGTAAGAAACATTCCGGATGCTGAACGTCTCATATTTCATATGGTAAATGTATGCCTTGCCTCCAAGACTTCATCATGGGATCAAATGTCCACAAAGTGGCAACAGGTAATGTACTCCATCCTTGAGCAACAACCTTTAATTTCTGAAATACTATTTTTGAGCTCAAGGATATGGCCCAAAAACAAACTGCTAACCGTTGGATATTATATCTCGGTCATAATGGCCATAATTGAAAACCAGCTTCAAGCTGAGGGACTTGTTGGCCTGGGAGTCCCTGCTATGGCTGTACTACCGGAAGTATACTCCTGGCACAACTCTGACCAATCACTCAAAATGGCTGCAAGCTGCGCAAACCCATGCAGCTGGAACCCACAGCCACACCTCCAAATCCAAAGTCCCCACCAAACCACTAAAAAGAAGACCAAAAAGGCTACTCTCAGGAAATGAGTCCCCTGAGGATGCCCCTGCAACACAAACGCACGCTATATCCATTGGTTATAACCCCCTAGTGGATACAAGGACTTCACCAGCCCAGGTCGCTCAGGATTCCTTCAAAAAGGAGCCTGCAGCAACCACAGAAGGGGTACCCACAAATCTGGGATCTTCCTCATTTGAGGAGATTGCCATTGAAGAGCACCATTCTCCCAGGTGCACACTGCTTTTACCCCATATCCATACACCGCCACCAACCCCCAAAGTCCAACCATTATCATTGCAAACGTGCTGACTCAGCTGCATGCCTCTCCTCCTCCCCAACAACCACCAACAAGGGGGAGAACCACAGCTATTGAGGACGAGGATCACCATGCTTCTGACAACCCACAGCACCGGGGTTTACATGTTCTATCTCCTGGTGTGGATATGGAGATTAGAACATCTAGTGAGGCTGCCACCTCTTCTGAATCAGCACATGATCAGAATAAGGCTGGTAACATAGCTAAGACCTCACTAGAGGCAACAGCTGATGAAGGACCTAGTCCTGAGGCTGGAAGTCCCCAGTTCCATGAAAAAGGGGCACATGCTAAAACTGGTCTACACCCAGTGCATGTACATCCTGCTACAAGCAGGAGGTCAGGTGATTCAACATATGCTGATGATGACCTGGGCTTCTTTTATGATGTTCTGGCCCAGAACACAATTCTTGAGGAAGAAGTCAGTAGACTACAAAGACTACTTGACCAATTCTCTCAAGAAGCAAGCCATCTGCCACCAACATAAACCCACAGATGGCACCTTCACCTGAAGGTCTCCCACACACTCAGCCACTCAAAACTTCCAAGCCACCAGCCTCTATTTCTGGCACTGCTTCTCAGGGAGAGAACCCCTCTGAGCAAACATCTGCTATCTTTCAGCAATCCCTACCTCTCATCACCCCAATGATCACAGACATTGTGTTCAAAACCATGGATGAGAGGCTTCCCTCAATCATACAACCCCGGGTGGAGGAGTTTGTGAGCACAAGGCTTTCTGCTACTCAAACCCTTGCAACCAATGCAACCAAAAAGGGGGAGAGTCAGTCAGTGAAAGCAAAGAGGAAGAGCAAACTGAAAGAAAAGGAAACTGAGAAGGAAGAGGAGTCTATGAAGGGAACCGAAAATGATCAAGTGGGTGAAAGTCACAAAGACTTTCATGTCACATATAAGAAGAGGAAGGGTGAAGGAAAAGAGAAAGAACTCCAACTCGATGAGATGATCAAAATGGCAGATGCTACACATAGTAAATCATGGATGCCATTATTGATCAACTGTATAGACAAGGGTTCGATACTGCACAGCTTGACTCAGAGATCAGGAGACTTGAAGTTGAAGAATTAACTCAAGATGGGCAAATTATGATGCATTAGAAAGAGAGAGACTAGAGATCATGATCAGATTCATTGCAAAATATCTTGGGAGATCATTGATCGAGATTAAATCATGGACCAGGGACAATATCTTGGCCATAACCTCCAAGATCTGTTCGTTTGAAGCATACACTAAGGGTTTAGTAGTCGAAGCTTTGAATGAAGCAGGAGCAGGGAGCAGGACTGAGCTAGCCAAACACTCAAAAGCCACACTCACCTCTAAAATGCTAACTCAGCCTGTCAACATTCCCTCTCCAAAACAACCACAACCACAACCCACAAACCAACTCCCTTACCCTCTAAACCAACAGCCGATGATGCACCAAGAAGAGAAGAAGAGAAGGGTGTTGAGGCTAGAAGAAGAAGAAGAAGAGGATGATGTGGAAGAAGATAGGCTGCCTCTGTCTGCAGTCCTAACATTGCCTAAAGCCAAACCCATGCCCATCACTCCCACCTCACAGATGGAAACTGTGAGAGTAAAGATTGAAGAAGAGCAGCAGCAAAGGCTTCATGACGATGAGATGTTGAAAAGCATCGACAAAACTTATGCTGCTTCTTCATCAATAATTAGTATGAAGAAAGAAGCTCTGAGGTTGTACACCCTGCCACACATTTCAATATCAGAAGGAAAAGGTGAGAGTATGGCCTGATCCTAGGGTGGCTCACAGGATTGTAAAGAAAGACATTCCTTCGAGAGACAAGGGCCAAGTAAAAAGGATCGTAGATGAAGAGATCACAGTGGTCCTTGTAGTATCACCCTGGGAGATTGTAGAAGATTTCAAGAAGGCCTATGAGACTAAACAGCCACCCCAAAAGATGTTAGAGAACAGAGTTATTAAAAAGGGGTTAGTCTACAAGAGGCTTGAGAACTTCAAACAAAATGAGCTCAGACTGTTACTTGAAGGGACTCATCCTGATGAGTTTGCATACAGACAGATTACAACAGTTGAGCTCAAAAATGACAAACAGGCCAAGTACATCTCAGAGCTGTATGGGCGTGAAGGATTGTTTGATGGTGAAGCTGAGAACCTGACCATGGAAGAACAAATTATGTTTCTCAGAGCATACACCAGAGAATCCTACAGGCTTATACATGGGAAGTGAGTCTCATGGATGGGGGAATAGCTCAGTGTCCAATTCCCCAATACAGAGCTCCCATCCATACATTTCCAACCAAATCATCAGAGACTCATTCCCAGGCCAATGCTTATATGGGTCATCTTCTCAACTGATCAAGAAGGAAAAAGACCAACCATTCTGCCAACAATAAGTGGGACCTCAATAAAGTTAAAGGTTTTGGCTGCATTGGTTCAGGGGGAGTTTGTTGGACCAAAAGAACCAATGAGCCGGATCAGAAAAACCTTTAAGTCCCACAGATGTCACAACAACTACTGAAGACCACAACAGCTAAAGACAATAGCCGATTACAAAGTCTGAACACAAGTGCTGAAGACAAAGTCTGAAGACAAGTGCTGAAGACAAAGTCTGAAGACAAGTGCTGAAGACAAAGTCTGAAGACTAGTGCTGAAGACAAAGTCTAAAGACAAGTGCTAAAGACAAAGTCTTAAGACAAGTGCTGAAGACAAAGTCTGAAGACACAAGTGCTGAAGACAAAGTCTGAAGACAAGTGCTGAAGACAAAGTCTGAAGACAAGTGCTGAAGACAAAGTCTGAAGACAAGTGCTGAAGACAAAGTCTGAAGACACAAGTGCTGAAGACAAAGTCTGAAGACACAAGTGCTGAAGACCAAAGTATCAGACGTTGTCACAACAGCTAAAGAGGTCTTCTTCAGTAGTTGTGACGGTTTACCTTTCAGTAGTTTTATGTTTTATATGTTCAGTAGTTTGACACAACAGCTGAAGAATACTTCTTCAGTTGTTGTGCTCATCAGTAGTTTTATGTTTTTCAGTAGTTTTATGTTTTTCAGTAGTTTTGTAAAACGACTGAAGAGCTTGTTCTTCAGTCGTTGTAGTTCTTATCAGTAGTTTCATATTTTGTACTTAACACTCTGATATGTTCTCAGTAGTTGTGAACATTTCAGTAGTTTGTTAAGAGTTAGTTATTTTTGTAAGAGATCTTCCAGTTGTCACTTTCCCGTTAGCAGCGATTGCACTCTATATAAGGAGTGTCAACCTATTGTAATAAGGAAGAATGATTTGATCAGAAATATTTGATATTATAGAAACATCCTTGTTACAGAAATATATTCTCTCGTTATAACCGTATTTGTTCTTAATGCATACGAGTATCAAATTCTTGCTACAATTTGTCTAATTCTTGTTCTTATTCCGATGCGTTAGGCTCTATTACATCAAACTTGTGATCACTGATCCTGACACATGACTACCAATGATTTAAGAAATCCAATGAATGGTTTTCTATGAAAGAGCAGTTCATATGGAGTCATGTTGCTTTCTTTTACAATTAGAGTTTGATTTTGTATAGAGCATGATGTGTTAACTGCCTCTGCCCAAAAGATGATTGGCAGCTTAGCATCAGCAAGGATTGTTCTTGCTGCTTCAATCAATGTTCTATTTCTCCTTCCAGCTACCCCATTTTGTTGAGGAGTTTTAGCTGCACTGAATTGATGAGCAATGCCTTTGGTTGCACAAAAATAACTCATGTCTTCATTGTTAAATTCAGTTCCATTATCACTTCTGATTGTTTTGACCTTATGATCAAGGTGATTTTCTATTTTAGTGATAAAGTCTTTTATTATTTGGGATGCCTCATTTTTATGAAGTAAGAAGAAAACCCATGTAAATCGTGAAAAGTCAGCAATGTCACCAAACAATACTGTTTCTTTCCAATACTCATTACATGAGTTGGTCCAACAGATCCATATGAAGTAGCTTCAATGAAGTATTGTTTGTGTTGACAAGCTTGGATTTATGAGAATATTTGTGTTGTTTTCCTTTGAGGCACGCTGAATAGTGATCAACAAAATGAAATTCCTTTTGAGGAAGACCAATGACATGGTTTCCTTTGACCAATCTATTCATGTTTTTAAAGTTTGTGTGCCCTAAATGTTTGTGCCAAAGCTGTGACTCATCAAATGATGCTTTTGACAAAAGACATGTTTCTTCTTTAGGTGATGCAGAACAAAAGTTTAATACACAAATATTATTCTTCCTCGGGGTCTTTAGGACATCCCATTCTTTAGAGATCTGAAATCCAGGTTTCATAATGTAGCAATGAGTGTCCACATACCATAAGCTAATGGACCTATATGGATGACCCTGCAAGCAAAAGAACTAATTAGAATAAGGAACCCAAGCCATGATGGTCTTGGGTTTCCCGTTTCTATTCATAATGGCGACTTCTTGGTATTTCCCTCTAAATTATGGTTTAGAAGGAGGTGTCTTGGGAGATTTTTGGTAATGGCTGGGTTGAGTCATCTCATCAACATCTACTGAAGATTTAGATGAGTAATGAAACCTTTGGTCTCTGTTTCTTTGTAGAAATTTAACCCGTTTTTCATTATCAAAAATTACTTTTTATTTGAGAAGGTCATTTTGGGTTTCATTGTGTGATGTTTTCTTTGACCCTTCCACGATTCGCTCAAATTACTCCTGTCATTTGTTGATCTAGATATCCTATATTGATTGTTGTGAAAATGAGGTCTGACAATATGTTTCACATTTTATGTTTTTGAGATGGGCTTGTTTTAGGGATTTCTCAACCCCTTCTAATTGCAGTAACATTCAGATGTATTATGATTGTTCATATCACAGACTAAACAATATATGTTAAAATAATAGTTTTTGGTTGAGTGGTTGTTCATGTCACAGATAGAGCAATATTGTTGTAAAAGCACTCTTTTGTTTTGTGATTGAACATATCACAATTGTCATAATACATTTGTTTGTTGCTTGAATTAGATTTTGATTTGTGGGACTCCGCTGATTTTCTCATTTGTTGCTGAGCCACTTTCTTTTGCTTATGGATGAATCAAAATCAGCCTTCTTGTTAGATTTTCTTGGCTGTTTTTGTTTCTTCAACCCATTCTTTACCTCTTTCTCAAATTGATTAACGTGTTCCTTGTTGCATATGTCAAAACCAACACCCTGTCTTAAGTTTGATGATTGAGAGTCTGACAGAGTTTTACATGTGGAACTCAGTGATCTCTTTTGTTTCTTTTTATAGTGAAACCTTGTCTGATTCGCTTGATTTGTTTGGAGATATAATCTCATTATCAAAACTGCTTTCAGCAGTGGGTTTCACTAACTTCACAAACTTCTTTTTACCTTTTAAAACAGAAGGTATGAATTTTATAAATGGAACAATTGCCTTTATGGGGCTTGTGGGTTTGATGACACTCACTGCCTTGTCTGAACACTCTTAATCTTGATTGGATGACCTAATCTGATTTTCTCCTCATTTGTTTCAATATAAACATCAGGTTTGTTTTGAGGATTGGTTACTTGTTTTACTATAGATTTGGGTTCCATAGTTTTAGTTTCAATTTCCTCATTGAGTGTCATAGATTTAGGCATGACAATATAGTTGTCATTGTATGTTGGAGGACATGAATTATACCCAATCCCTCACATGTCCTTTGGATCCTTTTGAGAATCAAGCTTCTCTTGTAGCTTGACTGAAGACAGTTGAAACTTTTCAAGTTTCACTTCAGTAAGTGTATGTTCAGCCTTAGATTGAGCTAACTTTTCAGTCAGTAGCTCATTCTCAGCTGCAAGAGTGTACTTTTCACCATGCAGTTTTTCAATATCAGAGATGAGAGATTTTATTTTGATTTCAAAGCCTTTTATCTCTCTTTTCATTATCTCTGACTTCACCTTTTCCTCTTTAATTTTATTTGCGAGTTTATGGTTATGCTCTCTATAACCTTGCAATTCAGTAATACATTTTTCACTACAAAGGTTAGATTTTACCTTAGTAGGCATTAGAGATGGACCATCATTAATGTGAGCCATAAGTGCATGATTTTGAAATTGAGGCTTGACTTCCTCTGCATACAGGCTCCAGTCACATACTCCGTCTTGTTTGATCACAAGAGCATTTGTAGATGACTGACTACTTCCATGAGCTTGGTTTGTCAATTGAGGTGGATTTTGATATGATTGATTGTTAGATCTAGGACTTATAAGTCTAGATCAATTTGTATAGGCTTAGAACTTTAATCAATTCTTGTAATAAATATTTGTAATTGTCATTTATTATGCATGCATTAATTATATATGCTAACCCATATATGTGTTATGGATAATTACAGGTACAAACATTATTCTTGGTCAATTTATGAAATTGACCAAGTGTAAGAAACATCTACGGATGAACATTTTGTTCTTCCATAGATACGTTCTTACAAGTAACATTACATCCAAAGATCTTCTGCGGATGAACAACCAGAACTAAAGAACAAGTTTGCTTCGGAAGTACAAGTTTTCTACGGAAGAACAAGATTCCTACGGAAGAACAAGACTTCTACGAAAGAACAAATTCCTATGGAAGACTATTCCTGCAGAGTCCAAACACTTGGATAATGCAAGTGTTACAGGTCAACAAGTCAATAAGGCAGTTATGCGAATCCCATGAAATCTGATGATTCCTTAACTGACACAAATCAAATCCCATGAGATTCGGTATTTCCTATAACAGAAACATCATTGTCTATATATATGGATCCTAGGTTTCGATTCAAAGACTATTATTTATATGATTGATTGAACAACAACAACAATAGCAATACGAAAGTCACAGTCTCTCAATCAAACCCTAGCAGCCGTCACATCATAACAAACTTTGATATGATTCATTCATTATTTTGTAATCATTAACATATTTTAATGAAATACATATTATTCATTAATTGTGTTTATGTTAGTGTGTTCTTGAATATTTATTGATATTTAAAGTTATTACAAACAATTAAACCCAATTAACGTTGATTCCACAAACGTTGACTTGCAATCAACCGACACTGATAATTCCTGATTGCGATCCTTGGATTCACAGGTGGTATCAGAGCTAAGTGCTCATTGATTTAGATCAATTGATCTATCAGTGTTAGTTGTGTTCAATTGCATTGAATTCTGTAGATTTGTCAGTTTTTGCTGTAATAGATCTACTGCTTTTTAAAAGTATTTTGTGTAAAACTCGTTTGTCGTTCAACAACATTCTATTAAATTGAATAGCAGATCTTGTTGATCATTCTCATCAATTAACATCATGAGCAACTTCAGTGGATCATCTTACCAACCACCAAAGTTAGAAACAAAAGCAAACTTCAAGTCATGGAAAATCAAGTTTAGGAATCATGTAAACTATACTGATTCTGACTTATGGGTCTCCATCACTGAAGGTCCTTATATTCCACCCACCCTTGGGTCGGATTATAACGACAAAAATCAACCAATCAGTACCAAAGATCTATCACCTGATGATGTCAAAAAGGTCAAGGTTGATATCAAAGCATACAGTTTTCTTAGTATGGCTTTGCCTGAAGAGATATTGATCAGGTGTGAGAACTACAAAATAGCAAACTCCTTGTGGAAGATACTTCATACTCTCTGCGAAGGGAGTGATGAGATCAGAAGAAACCTGCATGTCACACTATGAAACATTTCATCATATTGAGGGTGCATCAATTTCTCAACAACTTCATAGATTCATGCAGTTGGTAACTGAGATGAATATTTTGGAGTTGAAATATACCAATGAGGAATTAAACAAGAAAATGCTCCACACTTGCCAGAAAGTTAGAAGCAAATAATATCCATGTTCAAGAACACAATAGATCTGAAGTCAACTGGTCTAGATACTCTGGTTGCAAAAGTGGAATCTCTTGAAATGGATGAAAAATCAAGAAACAAGAGTGTGAGAACTCATGTCTCAGCCTATCACTTCAAAGAAACAAATAATGTTGGAAGTGCATTTATTTCAAACAATGAAAGTGATAACTCTTGTGCTTGGAGTGATAATGAGGAGGAAGTTATCTTTTATGCTTCTAAAGCCTCAAAGAAATCATTTGTGCTTGGAGTGATAATGAGGAGGAAGTTATCTTTTATGCTTCTAAAGCCTCAAAGAAATCATCGTCAAGATAAAAATCAAAAGGATAAAGGAAGAACTGCTGAGAGAAAAGATACAACTACAACAACAGCTAAGTCTTCACATTCAAACAATCAGTCAGAACCAATCATTGTGATATTGGATTCTAAAGAACAAAAAGCAGCCTTTGCAGCCTTTAGTTCTAGTTTTCAAGCATATCTGGGAAGCTCTCTAACTTCAGCAAATATCCGCCAACAAGACTTAGAAGAACTACATCCTGATGTAGTGGAAGAAATGGACCTACAATGGTAGATGGCAATGATTGCTTATAGAGCAAAGCAATATCTCAGGAGAAACAAGAACTTGACAGCAACTAGTAAAACATCAAAGATTGGTGTTGACAAATCAAAGGTAAGATGCTTCAAGTACAATCTCTATCGACATTTCTCCAGAGAATGCAATCAACAGTCATATCCAAAGATGAGACAACATCAGCAAAATCAGCAACATCAGACTGAACCTCATCAACAATCAAACTCTCAAAGATCTCTGCACAAACAATCTCAACTGATCAATACATCCCCACCAGCCACCAATGAATTAGCTAGACCAAGCATTTCAAAAGAGTCAGGGCTGATCATACTTCAAGATGGAACGTGTGACTGGAGTATGTATGAAAAAGAAGTATTGGAAGAGAATCAAGCATTGATGGCTCATATGGAACACAAAGATCCTCCAATGGTCAGAGAGGTAAAAGAAAGGTTGTGTTCATCAACATGTGTTGAGAAAGTCGAACGTTATAGAGTCCATGCTCAACAGTTGGCTGACAAAGTAAAAGAAACTATGATTTTGAATGAATCCCATGTTAGAGAACATAAATTGTATCAAATCAAAATTAACTCTTTGCAAAAGGATTTAGAAAATTTTGTTTCTGAAAACTATAGCCTAAAAGCCCAAGTTGAGCATCTGACCACTTCCTTACAGAATCTATGGCTGATCATGCTTCAACTGAAGTGAAACTTCAGAAGTTTTAATTATCATCTCAGCAATATGAGAAATTACTAAATTCTCATATTGAATCAAAGAAAGGTCTGGGTTAGGTTATAATGCTGTTGCACCACCTATGAATGATAATTACACATCTTTACCTACAACAATGACCAACACCCTGTCAAATCATTTTGTGCCTAGCCCCAAGTTTGAAACAGAATAAACTCAAATCAACATTAACAAAGAAGCTGAGGTGAGTGAAACTGAATCCTCTGAATCAGAATCTTTAAATCAAAATGATTTAGAATTTGATTATGATAACTGTGATGACTTGGATGATTTTGATGAACCTGATGTTGATCGACTGACCATTGGTAAGAATGTTCACATTAAAACTGGTATTCCAAGAGTGCTTGAAGAATCAAAGCTGCAATATCCTCCAAAGCAGAGAAACATGCTGAATACTATCTGTAAGAGGATTGCTAAACTCAATGAAGGACTTCAAGAACTAAATCTTCAAAAAGAAGTTGATAGCTACGGATCAACTGAATAAGTACTTTTATCCCATGCAGATAAAGGTAAGAAGAAACAAGTATCAACTAAACAAAAGAAAAATGATTCAGTAGAAGATCTGTAGAAAGAAAAGTCTGCTAAATCCATAGAACTTCTGTGGAAGAAGAATGTCGAATCTACAAATGAGGTACCAAAAAGAGTAGCTGTCAACAAACAAAAGATGTTGAATCTGAAGCAACAAAAGTCATCAAAGGACAAGAAAGATTCAATTGCTGATACTTCAAGGAACAGAAAGAACAAATCAAGCTCTTCAAAAGAGGAAACAAAAGCTCCCAAACTGAACAAGAAAAAGAAGAAAGATGAGCATGCAGAGGAATCGGAAGAAATGTATTGCAAGTGATGTGATATGACAAATCATAATACAGAAGACTGCTACTTTAGCAGTTACTGTTCCATATGCAATATGAACAATCATATGACTTTAGAGTGTTACTTCAACAAATTCTATGCTATTTGCAACAAAAATAATCATTCAACTCAGGAATGCTATTTTAACAAAAAGAACAAAAGCAAAAGCACAAAGAAGTCAAAAACTGATTTGACAGAATTAGACTCTCAATCTGCTGAAAGTCAAGATGATTCAAAGCAAAAGAAGGTAATCAAAAGCAAAAGTCAAAACCAAAGCAGAAATCTTCTAAGATGCTAAATCTGTGAAGAAAACAACATCAAGCCAATCCAAAATACCTCACAAGAAGGTGGACTTGGCTGAGAAGAAGTCAATCATCTGTGATAATTTCTTTGATCATTTAGAAAAGGGATCACATGTGTCTCAATCAAAAGCAAAAGATGATGAAACCTTCAAAAGTGTAGGTTCATCTTCTAAATCAAAATATCAACCAAAGAAAGATAACGTGAAGGAAGAATCAATTCAGAAAGAAAACTCCAAAGCTTCTGCATCAACTTCAGTAGAATCATCCTCACCACCATCAAATCAAAATGAATCAACTAGATATGAAATTAATACTGAAACTTCAGGATTAAGTCATGAAGGAGTAAAAATTTTAGACACTGTTGACAAACCCAAGATCATTCAGACTTGGGTTGTCACTTCTAACTGATTTATTTCTGAATACAAGAACAATATTGGAGAGCTGACAACAAGTGGTATGTTGACAGTGGTTGTTCCAGGCATATGACAGGAAACTGTTCACTTCTCCATGATTACAAACATAAAATTCTTCTTATGTGGCAATTGGTGGGGATAAAATAGGAGGCAAAATTGTTAGTGAAAGGATGATAACAAATGGTGTACTCAAGTTTGAGAAAGTAAATTACTGTGAAAATTTACAGTATAATCTACTTAGTGTGTCTCAAATTTGTGATCAAAATTATACCACATTGTTTGATAATACTAACTGTTACATTCTTAAGCCAGGATTTATTGTTCCAAAAGAATGGATCCTCCTCAAAGCAGCAAGAAAAGGAAACACTTATGTTTTGGATATGAATAACACTTCACTCACAAAACATGAAACATGCTTATATCTAACTATCAGAAGATTTGTCTCAATTATGGCATAGAAGGCTTGTCCACTAACATGAAGAACATGAATAAATTGGTGAAAAAAACCTGGTCATTAGATTGCCAAACAAAGAGTCTCATTGCTCAACTCACTGTTCTTCTTGTTACAAAGGAAAACAACATAGAGTGTCACATAAATCCAAAATTATCAATACTAATACTATACCACTCAATTGCTTCACATGGATCTATTTGGTCCTACCAATGTGATGGGCATTGGAAAAAGGCAATATTGTTTGGTGATAGTTAATGATTTCAAAAGATTCCATGGGTCTTTTTCTTAAAACAAAGAATGAAACATCAGAAACATTAATGGACTTTGTGATCAAGATTGAGAATCAACTTGATACAAAAGTTAAAATTTTTAGGAGTGACAATGGTACTGAATTTGTCAATTTTGAACTGGATTCCTTTTATAGGAAGAAATTTTGCAAGGCAATTTAGTGCACAAACTCCACAACAAAATAGGGTTGCTGAAGAAGAAATAGAACTCTCATTGAAGCAGCCAGAACAATGCTAGCTGATTCACAATTGCCCATCACTTTTTGGGCTGAAAGAAACCATGCAATGTTCAAAACAGAACATTAATTGTCAAAGAACATAACAAAACTCCTTTTGAGCTCTTGTTTAAAAGAACCACATACATATGATATCTTAAAGTGTTTGGATGTCATGTATCTGTTTTGAACATAAAAGAGTCATGGGAAATTTTCAGAAAAAGCATATGATAGTTTCTTTGTTGATACTCTTCAACATCTAAATCATATAGGGTTTATGTTCCATAACATAACATTGTGGAAGAGACTCCTAATGTATCTTTTGATGAAAATGTATTTACAAAGTCAGTTAAAGGTTCATCATGGTTGTTTGACATAGATGCTTTACCTAAATCATTTAACTATGATCATTTGAATAATGCAGGATCTGATGCAGTATGATATCCATTTGTTCCACCTCATATGACTAAAGTAACCTTATCTGCTGATCCTCCAAGGATACCCCTATCCTCGGGTGAAAACACATTAGTAGCAGCAGATACTACATTTGGAAATGAACATGGTACATCCGAGATGTGCATGCTGTCCCTTCAACATAACCAGGTTCTCAAGTGACCACCACAAACATTGGAAATGATTCATGTCCTTACTTATCTTTCGGAGAAGTTCCTACGAAAGAGCAACATGCTTCCAGAGAAGTTCCTACGGAAGAGCAACATGCTTCCGAAGAAGTTCCTACGGAAGAGCAAAATGCTTCCGGAGAAGTTCCTACAGAAGAGCAACATGCTCCGGAGAAGTTCCTATGGAAGAGCAAAATGTATCCGGAGCAGTTCGTATAGAACAGCAAACCAAGACTGGAGATGCTCTTGCAGCCCATACAGAAGACTCTCATGATCCTTCAACTCATGTTGAACATTTTGACTATTTCTTAAACTCTCAAACTGAGTGGGATCAGTGTGAGGCAATGGAAATGACTAATCTAGGATCATCTATACCAGTTGAATCAACATCTTCAATGAGAATCCATAAGACTCATCCAATCAACAACATCATTGGAAATCCTGCAAAGAGAACTACAAGGAGCCAAAGTAGTACTGCCAACCTTTGTCTCTTCAGTTGTTTTCTTTCTCAGTGGTCCCTCCAAACATCACTACTACTTTAAAAGACAATAGTTGGATTGAAGCTATGCAAGAAAACTTCAACAATTCAGAAAGCAAAAGGTATGGTCTCTAGTTGATTTGCCTGAAGGTCAACATCCTAGTGGAACAAGATGGCTATACAAAAACAAACTGGATGATAGAG
This sequence comes from Flaveria trinervia, assembly GCA_025506515.1. Lineage (NCBI taxonomy): Eukaryota > Viridiplantae > Streptophyta > Magnoliopsida > Asterales > Asteraceae > Flaveria > Flaveria trinervia. The sequence goes on from CM046456.1 coordinate 31,390,511, forward strand.
GGATTATTGTAAGAAACAAAGCAAGGTTGATCACACAAGGATACACTCATGAAGAAGGAATAGACTATGATGAAGTTTTTGCACCAGTTGCATGAATTGAGGCCATAAGAGTGTTTTTGGCTTATGCATCATATAAGAAGTTCACTGTGTATCAGATGGATGTCAAGTGTGCATTCTTATATGGAAGATTGATGAGGAGGTTTATGTGTCACAACCCCTTGGTTTTGAAGATCCTCATTATCCCCATAGGGTGTACAAACTAGATAAAGCCTTGTATGGTCTTTATCAAGCATCAAGAAAATGGGAAACACTAATCATCTTTCTTGCTCAAGCATGGCTACAAAAGAGGAACTATTGATCAGACACTCTTTCTCAAACAAGAACATCAAGATCTCTTAGTAGTTCAATATATGTCGATGACATTATATTTGGTTCAACTAATAGAGATTGTGTGTAAATTCGAAGAGCTGATGAATTTGAATTTTAGATGAGTTCAATGGGTGACTTAACCTTCTTCCTTGCCTTCAAGTTCATCAAAAATCAGATGGGATCTTTATCAATCAAGAAAAATACTACATCAAATTCTAAAGAAATACAATCTCGCTGAAGTATCCTCATGCAAAACACCAACATCAACAATTGATAAGATTGTTCATGATCCTTCTGGAAAATCTATTGATAAAAAATTATATAGATCAATGATAGGTTCGCTTATGTATTTAACTACCAGTAGACCTGATATTATGTTTGATGTGTGTGTATGTGCTAGGCACCAATCTGATCCCAAGGAGTCTCATCTTAATGCTGTAAAAAGAATTTTCAGATACCTCAAAGGAAAACCAGGACTTGGTCTTGGTATCCAAAGGATGGAGACTTTACACTCTACTCATACTCAGACAGTGACTATGGTGGATGTAATAGTAACAGAAAATCAACAAATCGGTGGATGTCAATTCATTGGACCAAGCTAGTGTCATGGCAGTGCAAGAAACAAACCAATGTTTCTATATCCACAGCTGAGGCTGAGTACATAGCTGCTTCAGCTGGTTGCTCTCAAGTTCTTTGGTTGCAAAACAACTTGCTTGACTATGGTTACAACTTCCTTCAAACTTCAATTTATATAGACAATTCTACTGCTATGTTTATAACTGCTAATCCTGTGCAACATAGTAAAACAAAACATATTGATAAGATATCATTTTCTGAGAGATTGCTCAGAAAAGGTTTGATTAAGTTAGTCAAAGTGGATACAACAAATCAGCTTGCTGATTTATTCACTAAAGCCTTTGACTCAGTCAGATTTAACTTTCTAGTTGAGTCTCTAGGCATGATTAACTTAGATTAATCAAATTAAACAAACAAAATATTGTGTGTTATGATACTTAAGCATGACATATGCATGGGAAATGATAGTACACTATAGCTTTGCTTATTCCTGAATTCATAAACAACAATAATCTTAGCAAGTTTCTTGATATGTGAGTAGATTCATCTTGAGTGGAAACTAAACTGAGTGCATGCCAAACATAATGCTAAAGTTATTGTTTGTGGGAAACTTCATTTTGAGAATACAAGGTGAGTCTTTTTCTGATGTGACCAAATCACTCATCTAACACACTATGTACCAACACTCTATAACAGCTATCTTTGCACATACTCCCTTTATTTTATGTAAACAAAGACCTGGGTGTATGATCACCATACTGAAGTTCAGTTACATACGGTGAAAAGATCATGATCCTCATCATCCCTCTATTTTGTGTAAACAAAGACCTGGGTTAAAGGCACCTCTGTTTTACGTGAGTAAAGACCTGGTGACCTGATGATGATCACATCTAAGCTCTAAAAGAATCCTATGTGATCAATTGTATATTATCTTGAGCTTTTACATCATTGCATTAATGAGATGCCAAATGCATCTCAAGATAGATCTTATAACTTAAAGTACATAGTTCTTAGTGTGAAAAAGTGATGATTTGACTTGCATAGGGAGGACAAAATCTTTGTGAATTGAATGTGAAGCCCATATTAGTCATTTCCAAATCAATATGAAAACATGATAATCACATGCCTAGTTGATACATGAGCTCTTGTATCGATTTAAGTGGACAATATACTTGCAATTAGAACTTTGTTTAGGTATCAATCAACAAAATAACTCATCAGGAAGAGGCTTAGTATTTTAGTATGATCCCATCATATGTGTATATATGTCTGATCATCATCATACAATTAAAAATCAGGTTATTCCTCTTAAAGAAATTTATGATAAATGTTTAATTTCACCATTAATCACAAATTTAGGGGGAGTAGAATATATGAAGTTAAGTTTTTTAATCAGCAACATTGTCTATCTCATTATTAGTTTGAAGGAATTGGAATATGAGCATCATACATGAAAATTTTATTAAATCATTTTAAGCTTTCTTGTGCTAAATTGCCATGTATACAAAGTCAACAAGGTCCTAAAGCAATAAATAGTTCTAACCAATGGACTTGGACCATACAAACAACAATATTTCTCTGCATTGTGCTATCTTGAGCATCAGCAGAAGCTACAGTGCTATCTTAAGCATCCGCAGAAGCTACAGAGCTATCTTAAGCATCAGCAGAAGCTACAGTGCTATCTTAAGCATCATCAGAAGCTACAATGCTATACTAAGCATCAGCAGAAGCTACAATGTGGAAAACTTAAATGTTTATCCGTAGATTGGTAAACTATGGATGATCAAAGATCAACAAATGTAATTTTATTTTAAATGTTCATCAGCAAATGTTGTTGATCCGTAGATGTTCTACGGAAGAATACGTTGAGGGTCCCATTTAATTAATGAGATAAAAATTAATGTGTCTGAGAGTATATGATGCGGTCTGACTTCTTAAATTCATTATTCGCTTTTTCAGCTCACTTTTCAGACCTAGAAAAACTCACTCTCACCAAACTTTTCCCTCCTTCATAACATTTAAATTTTACCACATCAAAACATTAAACAAACATATATCTGTGTCCCTAATTTGCTGTTATTAAGGTAAAACATGTCGTAATGTTCAAGAATGAACTGCTTGATTCGTGTTTTATCTCACACTGTTCGTATTCTCATATCAATAATGTGATTCTAACGAAATCTTCTTTTTATGATCAGATGGATATCGATTTGCGGGAAAGCACAATGTGTGTGCCTTCTTAAATCCTGACAATCCTGTTTCAGAAGGGTGTCAAGAAATAATCAGATATTTGAGAAGATCAAGACTATCCTATGCCTTATCAACAGAGCCTGTGATTTATCGATCACATATTACTGATTTCTGGAACTCTGTATACGTAGAAGAATATGGTGAAGTTATTGTTGCTCATATTAAAAATCAAAGACTGAGAATCAATGAACAAACAATAAGAAAGGTTCTTGAATTGGGAGATGTTGAAGCAGGACACCCTGATGTGTTCGAAAACGAATACATAGAGAAAGTTTTTCTCATGATGGGGTATGATGGTGATTTTGAAAAGGGAGAAATCAAGAAAGGAAGACTTTGTAAGCCATACAGATTTCTCTGTCACACATATCTGAAGTGTATTTTGAACAAGAATATGGCCTTGATAGATTTTCAAGACATATATCTTCTGGAATCATTGGTATTTTGAGGGAAGAACCTACAATTACTCAAAGTACGTCTTCAACTGCCTATGTGATCCCATTAAGTGTAGAAGGCTGATAAGATGTATATGTTTCCAAGGTTTCTTCAACTAATCATTAATGCGGATCTGCCTGGAACTTCTATAGATAGTGGTGTGTTTGTTCAAGCACACCTTGGTAGATCTGTTCTGACAAAATTTCTTGAAAATATGAAGGAGGTGACATGGACATGTTTGCACATGTGGTTGATGCTGCTGCAAATATTCCTCAAGCTTGTGTGGGATGCTCAACAAGAGGACTCTCCAGCCAATTCGGCTCAACAAGAAGTCATTGATGCTCTACTTGATAAGGAGTCAGAGCTTAAAGAGTCAGCAGAAACTGAAAAGGAAGAAAAAGAAAGGATGGTGATGAAGCTTGAACAAGCAAATAACTCTATGCCTGCTCAATCAAATGTGATAAAAAGAAAAGAAGAAGAGATTGAGCAGCTCAAAATGAAGATCTATGCATTAGAGTCAAATGCTGATGTTTCAACTATTCAAAGAAAACAATCTGCTGAGGTATCAAAAGAGCTAATTCAGTACTCAAGGAAGAGAAAGTATCTTGGTGCTGCAGAGAAGAAGATGACAACTATGAATGTTCTTCCAGGAAACAAAAGCCCACATCTCCTGAACACACACCTTTAGTAGATTTATCTACTGTGAAGTCTATCTCTCACTAGGATGATGACAGTGATGAAGAGTGGAAAGAGTTGATCAAGGAAGACTCTCCAACGGATCAAAAAGTCTCAAAGGTTGATGATCTTCTGTCTTTAAAAGACATATTAGAAGAGAGGCTTGAATCAACCATGTTCATGACACTCATAAACCATGGTTTCCCTTATGACATGGTTGAGAGGCTAAACATGACTGAGATGAAGCATCTATTGAAAGAATTTGAGCTTGCATGCTTTATGATTCCAAATTGTAACTATGAAGCCTTCAGCACCTTTCAATCCATCCAGAAGATAAAGAAGGAATAGGGACACCGCGACACAGCTAAGCTGAGTAAATACAACATGACTTGCTGGTTATAAGGCCATAAATACAAATCTCATGAGCTTAAGGGAATGTCAGTAGGAGAATTAGAAGGATGATGGAGCATGTGATGAAAGTTAAGCTGGATACTGGTGTAAAATTTAGAACTAAGGCTCCACATCCATCCTATGAGCAACAAAGCAAACTTCCTATTGAACCTATAACAGTTGAACCTAAAGATCAACACAAAGGGAAGGACAAATTGATCAGAGAGCCAAGAGAAGTAATACCAGGCAAAGTATGGCCACTTGGCACTACAGTGAGGGAGATAACTGCACAGAAATCCACTATGATACAACTAATAGACCACCTCATAACTCCCAATTCTATGGAAGAGAACAGGATCATGGCCTGGAAGTATGATCCAGAGTGGGATTGTGCTATTATTAAAAGAACATCTGGAAGAGTTGAATACTTCCATGATGTATTTTCAGTGGTGAGTCTGCCAGAGAATGACATCTAAGATCTTCAAAGCCTGATCATCTGCAATTATCCAATTCACTCTAGAGGAAGACTTCTCAACTCTAGTGGGAAAGCTCAAGACTAAATTTAAAGATGATGTCCTCAGAGAAGCTCTCAGAGAAGATGCAGAGCATCAGCAGAGAATCAAAGGGCTTAAAAGATACAAGTCCAATGCTTTAGAATCTATAGATGATGAATTCTTGAAGAGGGTTGGCTACAAAAGTAGAACTACAGCAGCAATCAAATGCATTGAAGGGAATCAGTTCATATATCCTATAACTGAATAGGCTTATGTTGAGAAACAAAGGAGTTGGTCCTGCTAAGAAATGCTGAAAACAAGAAAGCTGACCGGATCGAGATCTTCGATCCTGTGGAAATCAAATTACTTCATCCCAGCTGCACCTCGTACCTTAATGACAAATTCATTCCCAAGCTGGCTGATGAAAAAGCACAAAATGATTTGTTCCTGCATGTCCATGTGATACAAGTGATTAACAAATTACATTCAAAGCCTACAAAAGAAGAAGATTCAATGCTGGACTACTGAAGGAACAACTTTTGATGAATTCATAGAACTCAGAATTTTAGAGCAAGATGAGCTAGAAGTGGTGAATAACAACAATGTGTTAGACACACTCACTACGGAGGAAGATGTTCTGGGGATAAGCTTGGGACTCTGAAGAAGTTCAACAAGATGAAGATCAACTACAATATGATGATTAGAAGACTGATGTGTCTTACTTCTACAACAAGATCATTGCCAGAGTCAAGGAGCTTTATGTTTTGAAGGATTGATTACAAGGATCTAAGCCTAAGGGGGAGTATGTTAGATCTAGGACTTATAGGTCTAGATCAATTTGTATAGGCTTAGAACTTTAATCAATTCTTGTAATAAATATTTTTATTTGTCATTTATTATGCATGCATTAATTATATATGCTAACCTATATGTGTGTTATGGATAATTGTAGGTACAAACATTATTCTTGGTCAATTTATGAAATTGACCAAGTGTAAGAAACATCTACAGATGAACATTTTGTTCTTCTGTAGATATGTTTCTTACAAGTAACATTACATCCAAAGATCTTCTGCGGATGAACAACCAGAACTGAGAACAAGTTTGCTTCGGAAGTACAAGTTTTCTACGGAAGAACAAGATTCCTATGGAAGAACAAGACTTCTACGGAAGAACAAATTCCTACAGAAGACTATTCTTGCGGAGTCCAAACACTTGATAATGCAAGTGTTACAAGTCAACAAGTCAACAAGGCAGTTATGCGAATCCCAAGAAATCTGATGATTCCTTAACTGACACAAATCAAATCCCATGAGATCCGTGTTTCCTATAACAAAAACATCATTGTCTATATATGATTCCTAGTTTTGATTCAAAGACGATTGTTTAGACGATTGATTGAACAACAATAGCAATAGAAATATGACAATCACAGTCTCTCACAAACCCTAGCAGCCGTCACATCATTACAAACTTTGATATCATTCATTCATTATTTTGTAATCATTAACATATTTTAATGAAATACATATTATTCATTAATTGTGTTTTTGTTAGTGTTTCTTGAATATTTATGATATTTAAAGTTACTACAAACAATCACACCAAATTAACGATGATTTCGCAAACGTTGACTTGCAATCAACCGACACTGATAATTCCTTATTGCGATCGTTGGATTCACATTGATGTTGTTGTGGATGATGATACTGTTGCTGATGATTATTGGAGTGAAAGCTTGAGTTTGACTGTGAGGATGACGGCTTTGGGAATTCCTTTGAAAGTTGTTTCTTTTGGGGGCATTGCATTCTTTAGAGAAGTGGTCAGCCATGCCACAGTTGAAGCATTTCACTTTGGATTTATCATATCCAAGCTTTGTATTTTCATTAAGGCTGAGCTTTCTACCTTTTCTGAAAAATTTCTTTGCTCTCATAGCAATCATGGCCATTTGCCATTGCAGATCCATTTCTTCTACATCATCTGGATCCATTTCTTCTACATCATCTGGATCCATTTCTTCTAAGTCTTCCTGGATTAGATGTGCTGATGTGAGTCTTCCTCCTAAATAAGCTTCAAAGCTTGCAACAAAGGCATTGTAAGTTGCCTTTTGTTCTTCGGATCTTGGGTCATCAGGAGTGGTTGTAAGAGCAGTAGTGACTCTGGATGCTTGGGATGATGTTGATGGATGATTAGTTGATGGAGTTGCAATGAACCCTGTGGTATTCAGTTGATCTCTTGAAGAGATGAAATCATCCTCCTTAGTAATGAAGGCATTTGCCAGAATGAGATTCCGATGGAAATTTGTATGCCTCAATAAGTTTGGGTCCTTCCAAGTTTTTGCTTCTTTCATCTAACTCCAATGCTTCTATCTTGGCTATCCTTATGTCTAGAGTTGTACTCTCAAGATCAAGAGTGTTCTTTAACATTGTCATATTTTGTTTCCAGGTCTCTGGAAGACTGTGCAACATATTCTTGTTTAATCCTTGACATTGTAAGTGACTCCTATGATTTCCAAGTTATTTATCAACTGTACAAATTTGTGTTGTTGTTTGGATATGGACTCCCCCTTGGAGTGATGAAATGTTTCGTATTGATTAACAAGCTTATCCTTGTTAATTTCTGCAACTTCACTGCTTCCCTCACACATAATTTGCATTGCATCCCATACAACTTTGGCAGTACCATACTTCCAATCTTTTCAACACATCCATTTTGAGTGCTTGAGTTAGGATAGAGTAAGCTTTCAGATCAATCTTGATTTTCTTGTAATCTTCATCATCAAGTTTAGATCTTAAATGGGTATTCTTGCTGTCTTGTAGATAGCAGCTTGATCTACAGACAGAGTGACAAGGATGTGTGGCCCCTTGCATATTAAGATCCAAATATCAGGATCAACACCTATAATGTAATTCATGAACCTGATTTTCCATTGTTTAAATTCAGATTTATGTTAAAGCATTGGTGTTTTGGAGTAGGACCAAGTTCTGAAACTATGTGAATCCATTTTAACAAGGTTTTTAACTTGTATATATAGATTAGGTAAGTTTTAAGATTAATTAGTCAGAATAGTCCAAATCGTCGGAGAATGACGATTCTGAAACAATGGAGATGACGATTCTGTGTCTCTGGGATTTAACATGACATCTGAAACAAAAGGATAGATGATTAATTCACCTAAAAAACATTTCAAGTAAGGTACTTGAGGAGGACGATGTTATTGATGGCACTTAATCATATACATTAGGGGTAGCAAACCGTTGCTAGGCGTTATTTTCTACTTGCATCAACCTTTTGAATCTTGTGCAAGTGGGAGATTGAAAGACCTAATCACCCCAAGATGCATATTAATTGATGTGGCTAGTGTGATATGATCCAAGTCGGGTCATACCCAATAACAATCTAAACAAACACCAATAAATTATGACACCAATTTAGAAAATGGGTTTTCTAAATCATTGCCTTTGTAGATGAACATCATTATATGGATAATTGTTCAAATGGTACTATTTGTTTTTCATTATTTAGTCTTACTAAATAATAACAAATAAAAGTACTAAGTTTATAAAGTTTAAGTATTTTAACTTTATAAATAAGGGTTTAGTGAGTGTTTAATTATGCAACAAAACAAAGAGTGGGAATCCATTTCAAATGGATTTCGGCCGCCCACATGCTTGGGGGTCCCATCTTTGTCTTATAAATACACAAGAATAAACGCATTACACACAATCCTTCAAAGAGACTTCTCTCCTACATGCAAAGGCTGATTTTTGCTCTCATCTTCCTCTCTCTCAATTTTCGAATTTGAAGAGAAGAGGGCAAAAAAAAGCTGAAAGTTTCAGCATCAAAAGGGGTTTTGTTGCTGAAAGTTGGTGTCAAGAAACCTAGCATTCAAGAGGTTTGTTTGTGGCTTGGGGTATCACCATCTTGAGGTCTTCTTGCTTGAAGATTTAGCCACGAAACTCATCCTTTTCACCTCAACGATATCGATTTTCAGCTGCTCCAAAGGTTGTTTTTAACCAATATATATATTGTATGCATCTCGTATAATGATCCATGGTTTGGGGTTTGCTTATTAAATGGTTTTAATCATCATCATATTAGCAAGTTTTAAAACTAATTATCCGCTGCGTTTTTCATATAAACAAGCTTATATGAACTTTGATAAACTTGTTAAATCCCTTCAATGGCATCAAGAGCCACTTATACGAATGCATACATGTATAAGACTTTCTAGTTCACGGTTTTGTGGTGTGTGACACCATATGGCCGAGAGATAGAGGGCTGGAATGGTTACCCCTTTTGATTTTAAAGATATTATTTTATATGCATGTTAGGATCTTTAAAATTTAGATCATGAGAGTTTGTTTGTTTGGACAAAACCTATTTGTTCTTGGTTTATGTTGGCCAAGAATATGGGTTGAAAAGGGGCTGCCAAAATCGATAGATGTGTACATATTTGGATATGTTGTTTGGTTATGCATAACAAAGCTTTGACCTTGTGGATTGATTGATTGGTTATCATGATATATTCATTTGGCTATGTAATAATTTAATTTATGTTTCAAGTCCTGTTTTGTAATTTATTTATTCATTTGTTTTGTAATAAATAGATTAGGAGTTTTTCCTTTACTAGAAAAATGTATTAGGATACATTTTGTAAGGATGCTCAAGATCAAGATTTGAAGAAAAGATGGACAAAGAGGATGCTTGAAGATGTGGTTTCAGTGGGAGTCCTTTTGCCATCATTGTGTCATGTTCTTAACCCTTAGGACAAGACCTTTTGACACACTTGTTTTGGCTAACAAGTGTGCTCAATTTAGTATGCTTTGTATGCATATGTGGATGGATTGTTTATGCTTGGTTGATTGCTTATGTTGATGTTGTTTTGAATATTTGGATGTGATTAACAAAACCGTCATTAAAACATGCTATAACAAGAAATTGGTTCTCTAATCATTAAGCACAAATAGAACGGTTTTATAAAAGGATAATGATTTGCAAAATAAAATGGTTTTATTTAAAAGAACAAATTGGGTACCATATGGTTGAATGCATACAATCATATGGTACATAGAGCTTTCCAACTAAACTAAATCCCTTTTGAAACAAGTTTAACACCATTCTTTTACACAACACTTAGGTTACTTGCAAACTCTTAGTGGGATAAAGGTCACCTAACCATTTTGTGGGAACTTGTAACTTGAGGTGAGAATACCATGTTTGTGGGATAAAGGTCACCTAACCACTTATGTAGTAAACTCACATGTGTGTGTAAGTAGGACGACTTGATTTGTGAAATATATTGAATGGATCACCTAAAATATGCTTTACAAAGGTGTTGATGGGATAAACATGCCGTTTCAAACATAAGATGTTCAAACGATCCCATACCATTAGAAGTTGCAATAGGTTGCAATTGTCATTCATGACTACCTTGTTAATTTAAATAATGGGATAAAGGTCACCTAACCAATATTCAAAAATAACGTTGGATTCTAAAATTTTATTTATAATCGTCTATGAGACATAAAAGGGTATTAATAAATGAAATTATTATATCATGAATACTAAAATGGAACTTTGTAAAATCTTGTAGATGGCCAACAACAACAACGCTAATAACGATGTACCAACCCAAAATACCAATCTCTTAGGGAGATCCTTCAAAGGGATCGCCTAACACCTAACAACTTCATGTATTGGTACCGCAACTTGAGAATCGTTCTCAAGCAAGAAAAGCGGGCCTACATCCTTGATGATCCCATCCCCGATGAACCAACGAGGAGGATGAAGGGGCCTACAACGATTGGGTTAAATATATGGAGACTCCATCCAAGTCTCTTGCCTAATGTTAGCAAGTATGACACCTGACCTCCAAAAGGAATATGAGCTCCATGGAGCTTATGACATGATCACCCATTTGTGGAAACATTCCAGCAACAAGCTAGGGTGGAGCGCTTCGAAACGGTTTGAGCACTTCATGCCTATTGGATGGAGAAATCCCAATCGGTTTCATCTTATGTTCTCAAGATGAAAAGCCACATCGACCGCCTTCAAAGGCTAAATTGTCCTGTCTCAAAGGTTGGCCACGGATTTGATCCTAATTGCCTAACTAAAAGGTTTGAGGCATTCATCATGAACTACAACATGAACGGATGGGACAAGAGCATAAATGAACTTCATTCAATGCTCAAAACGGCCGAGGCGAGAATGGGTAGAAGGGTTTTACCCGTTCTCACCATCAATGAAGGTGGGAGGAAGAAAAGGTCTCAACCCCCTCCTAAGGCATTGTTGCCAAAGGGAAGGGGCACATTGGGGGAAAGGGAAGATGGTTGTTAGGGCGGAACCTCCGAAGCCCAAGGAGAAGAAGCAAAAGGTTGCTGCAACGACCCATGCTTCAAGTGTGGTGAGATAGGGCATTGGATGAGAAATTGTCCAGTCTATCTCAAAGAGTTGAAGGAAAAGGGATGTGGGGCAAACCTCAGGTACAATTTACATGATTCATATTGATCTTAATGTCATATCTTCCAACACATGGGTATTGGATACCGATGTGGAACTCATATTTGCAATTTGTTGTAGGGGTTCAAAAGAAGTAGGGACTTCAATCAAGGGGATGTTAGCCTCTTCATGGGCAATGAGCCAAAATCAAAGTTGAAGCTCGTGGGGACTACATCCTAAAACTTCCAAGCGGTTTGGAAGTAACTTTGAAGAATGTTTTGTATGCTCCTAGTTTGACTAGGAACATTATCTCTGTATCCCAATTAAGACATTATGATTATGTATTATCTTTTGTTGAAAATGATATTCATGTTTCTTTAAATGATATGTTTTATTTTAAAGCTATTCCCATTAATGGTATTTATGAATTGGTTCATGAAAATACTTTAAATAGTTCATTGACCATACTAACACCAAGAAACTCAAGTTGGATTTGAGTGATACCTATCTTTGGCATTGTCGTCTTGGTCATATAAACAAGAAATGTATACAAATACTTCAAAAGAATGGTCTTTTAAAAACAAATGAATGTGATTCATTTGATATATGTGAATCTTGTTTACAAGGAATAATGATTAGGCACCCTTTAGTGGAACTAACGAAAGGGCAAAAGATTTATTAGGCATCATACATTCGGATGTATGTGGTCCTTTTAACCCAATGACTAGAATGGTGAAAGATACTTCATTACCTTTACCGATGATTATAGTCGCTATGGATACGTGTACTTATTAAGGCACAAAGATGAAGCTTTTGAAACGTTCAAAATCTTCAAAAATGAAGTAGAAAATCAACTCAACAAGTCGATTAAAGTTCTTCGTACCGATAGAGGAGGTGAATACCTAAGTGATGCTTTTCAAGATCATCTTAGGAGTTGTGGGATTGTCTCACAACTCACTCCACTTGGAACACCACAACATAATGGTGTGTCTGAAGGAGGAATAGAACCTTATTGGATATGGTCCGATCTATGATGGCTAGAAGCACATTACCTCTATCATTTTGGGGTTTCGCTTTGCTCTCCGCGGCCCGTATTTTAAATATGGCCCCAACCAAAAAGGTGGAAAGGACACCTTTTGAGATATGGAATGGAGAGTTCCATCCCTATCATACTTAAGGATTTGGGTTGTGACGCTTATGTTAAGACTCCTACCCCAAAGAAATTGGAAGTCCGATCCACCAAGTGTATTTTTGTAGGATACCCTAGAGATTCTATGGGATATTATTTCTATGATCCACTGGAACAAAAGGTGTTTGTTGCCAGAAAGGGTGAGTTCTTAGAAGCAAAGTTCCTTATGGAAGGAACTAGCAGTAGAACAGTGGATCTTGAGGAGGATCAAGAACCACAACCCGGTGCACGTTTGGTTGAAACCACACTCAACATGAGGATGTTGAAGATGATCAAGTGGTTGATCAATACACACAAATGTTCGCAGAAGTGGAGAACTAGTAATCCACCTGAAAGATACGGATTTTTCATGGATGGATGCTATGTGGTAGAATCAGATGAACCAACCACATACCATGATGCAGTGTCCAATTCGATTATGACAAATGGCTTGAAGCCATGAATGTTGAGATGCAATCCATGTATGACAATCAAGTTGGGAACTTGTTGTACCACCTCTCAACCCAAGGTAGTTGGAAGTAAGTGGGTTTTCAAGAAGAAAACTAACATGCATGGAAACTTGGATACTTATAAGGCTAGACTTGTAGCAAAGGGTTTTACTCAAACTCAAGGAGTTGATTATGATGAAACTTTCTCACCTGTTGTGATGCTAAAGTCAATAAGATATTGTTTGCCATAGCTGCTCATTATGATTATGAGATTTGGCAAATGATGTCAAAACCGCTTTCCTGAATGGATATCTTGAGAAGATGTCTATATGGTTCAGCCTGAAGGTTTTGTTAATCCAAAACATCCTAATAAAGTATGCAAGTTAAAGAAATCAATCTATGGATTGAAACAAGCATCAAGAAGCTGGAATCACCATTTTGATGAGGAAGTCAAGAAATTTGGCTTCATCAAAAACGCTGATGAGGCTTGTGTGTATAAGAAGGCTAGTGGGAGCATAATAACTTTCCTGGTATTATATGTCGATGATATTCTACTGTTTGGGAATGACGTTCCAACAATGGAAGGTGTAAAAGCCTGGCTTGGAAGCTGCTTTTCCATTAAGGATCTTGGTGAAGCCGCCTATATTCTGGAATAAAGATCTATACGGATAAATCGAGGTGGCTGATTGGTTTGAATCAAAGTGCATACATTGACAAAATCTTGAAAAGGTTCAAGATGGAAAACTCTAAGAAAGGTATTGTACCTATTTAGAGAGGGACAATATTCAGTACGACTCAATGTCCAAGCTCAAAGGAGGAGCAGAATATAATGAAGCAATCCCATATGCATCTGCTATAGGATCCATCATGTATGCAATGATATGCACTAGATCGGACGTGTCATACGCTTTAAGCATGACAAGTAGATACCAGCAAAATCCTGGTGATGGTCATTGGATGGCTGTCAAGAACATCCTAAAGTACTAAGAGGACTAAGGACATGTTCTTGATCTACGGGTCTGGTGAAGAGGAACTCGTTGTAAAGGGTTACACGGATGCGAGTTCCAAACCGATCGAGATGATTAATGATCTCAATCGGGGTACATCTTTATCCTGAATGGGGGAGCTGTTTTTCAGAAAAGCTCAAAGCAAGAAGTCGTAGCATTGCCCACTACAGAGTCAGAATACATTGCCACTTCATTGGCAGCACAGGAAGCTGCATGTTGAAGAAATTAATAGCCGATCTAGGGGTAATCCCTTCCATTCAGGATCCTCGGAGATTCTTTGTGATAACGAGGGTGCATTGCACGAATCAGGAACCCCGTGCACATCAGAAAACAAGGCACATTGAGCGGAGATTCAACTACATAAGGGATGAAGTTGAAAAGGGAAATATGTATTCGCAAAGTTCACACTGATAAAACATTGCGGATCCACTCACAAAACTCCTTGAAAGGAAAAGCATGAAGGTCATGCTTGTGCCATGGGACTTCGATATACTAGTGACTGATTTGATTTTATATTTTGTATTGGATATTGGAACTTATTTTTTTTTTGACTTAATATATGGTTATAACTTTCATTTGTTCTTCTATTTTAGCATTTTTTAAATCCGTGAATAAATAAGTTATTCTAAAGTCCGTAGTCGATCATGCTCGTGGGAACAATTGTGAATGTAAGACGATAATGAACTTGGATTGGTTGATATTCATAAGGTATGAATATAAAGCAAGAGGTTGCTACCAAAGTTCATTGATATCTATGGGATATAGGTATAGGACTGACCTGCTCTCAATTATTTCTTCATGGAATCCTTGTGATTAGTCATAAGAGATATTGAGTAAAGGCGAATATCATTTTATCCTCAGACCCGAGATACATATTGGGTCTTGATATTCACCAAGTATTGTAGTTTGACTTAGTACTTTGCTGTTCTGAAATATTGGCAGTACATAAGGCTGAGTTCAGGTATGACATAAGGTGATTGTGAGAGACGTATGTAGTCAAGATGGAATTTTTTCCTCTTATTCGTTGAGAGTTAGATGTCTAAGCCTGTTAAAGTTAAATCATCGGAGAATGACCATCATGCGTATGAATCTCAGTCGTATGACCATCATGCGTATGAATCTCAGTCGCATGGCACCCATGCGCATGGACTTCAGTCGCATGACTTTCATCCGTATGGACTCCAATCGCATGCCATTTGGTCGCATGGCTTCCAGTCGCAAAGCCCTAGCTGGGTGTAGAATGCAGTCTTCCCCGAACCTAATCTGCAATTTTCGGCTTCCAGCCCCTTTCTAACGTGTTCTAGCTAAAACCAACCATCCTAAGCCTTAGAAACACAACCACAACATCATTAAGCACAACCAAGCCCAAAATCAAACCCCACCCAAATCACACACTACACATACACATACACATACATACGGGTTTTACACCCAACACAACAAAAAACGATTTGCCATGTGTTCCAGTCCCAAATCAGTTGAAAATGTGTAAAAGAGGGGTTTTAGAACTCACATTAACATCCTTTTCGAGTAGAGCTTCCTACAAACCCGTTTGCCTTCGACTTTGGCGCTCGAATCCAAAGGAACCCAAAGCTTTTTGCCATTTTATCTCCCTTTCTTCTCTTGGCCTAATGGAGTGAGTGTGGGAGATGGGTGTGGGCAGCCATGCCCTTTTTATACCCCTACTCCTCTAAAGATTTTCTTGTTTTGGTAAGTTTGGTCCCTTGACTTTGGGCTTTATTTCTTTTCTTTCTCTTTTTCTTCTTTCTTTGGCATCAAAGAAAATAACCGGGTGTTACAAGTCCCCCCCTTAAATAGGTTTCGTCCCTGAAACCTGTTATTACTCGAACAGACATGGGTAATGCTGTCTTATCTCTTCTTCAGTCTCTCACGTAGACTCAGATCCCTTTCTGTGTTTCTACTATACACGCACAAGTGGGAGCACTTTATTCCTCACCTCTTCACTTTACGATCAATGATTGCCACTGGTTTCTCCACATAATTGAGCCATTCATCTACCTCTATATCCTCCCATGGAACAATCATATCCTCGTCTGCCAAACATTTCCTCAGATGAGATACATGGAATGTCGGATGAATCCTACTTAATTCATCTGGTAACTCCAATCTATAGGCCCCCTCTCCTACTCTAGAAATGATTCGGAATGGTGCTATGTATCTCGGGCTCAACTTGCCCCGCTTTCTAAACTGAATAATACCCTTCCAAGGTGAGACCTTCAAGATAACCCTATCACCCACCTGGAACTTAATCGGTCTACGTCGTTTATCAGCATACAACTTCTGTCTATCTTTGGCTGCCTTCATGAAGGCCTTGATCTTTTCAAGCTTCTCAGTCATAGCCTCGATCACCTCGATGCTTCCTAACTCTTTCTAACCAATATCACCCTAACAGACGGGTGTGCTGCATCTCCTACCGTATAGCATCTCATAAGGGGGCATGCCAATGCTGGCATGATAACTGTTGTTATATGAGAACTTAGCTAATGGTAAGTGGTCACCCCAACTTCCTCCAAAATCGATGACACATGCCGAAGCATATCCTCTGGTGTCTGAATGGTCCTTTCTGACTGACCATCCGTTTGGGGATGATAAGTCATGCTAATATGTAACCACGTCCCCATCACGTTGTGGAATTTCTTCCAAAATTTAGATATAAACCGGGTGTCACGATCATACACAATATGTCTCGCGGATCGTTAGGAAGTGAACACTCTTTGTCAAATGGTCAACTGTCACCCATATGGCATGATACCCTTTCGGGGTACGTAGTAGCTTCGTAATTTAATCAATGGTGATGTGCTCCCACTTCCACTCTGGTATATCCAAAGGTTGGATCTACCCATATGGCTTTTGGTGCTTGGCCTTCACTTGTAAACAAGTAAGGCATTTAGTCACATACTCCACCACATCACGCTTCATACCCGACCACCAATAGTCTTTCTTCATGTATTGGTACATCTTTGTAGCACCGGGATGGATAGAGTATCGAGTCTTATGAGCTTCGTACATAATTTTCATGCATGCGTATCCCCAAAATGAGGAATCCACATCCATCCAATTGGGTTCTAACTTCGAGTGTGTTTTCACCCAATTCCATAATCAGACCTCTCATTCTCTCAGAGTTAAGATGATCTGTTTTTGATGCCTCATTTTAGAACTCTTTGACTTGCTTCATCTCACATCAGAGGTCAGGATCAACTCGTAAGCTTTCACCCGAATCGGTTCGGGTCTCTCTTTCCAGCTAGGGCATCCGCCACCACATTGGCTTTGCCTGGATGGTAATGGATCTTGTAGTCATAATCTTTTATCAGCTCAAAGAAGTACTTCAAGCTCTTGTGATCAGTGAATATGGTGCACTTCATCCTGTAAAGGTAGTGCCTCCAAATCTTTAACAAAAGACCATGGCTGCTAGCTCCAAGTCGTGAGTAGGATAATTAATCTCATGAACCTTCAACTATCAGGATGCATAGGTTATAACCTTTCCTCTCTGCATTAACATGCACCCGAACCCCGAGTAGGAAGCCTTAGAATAAACCACCAGATCTTCACTTCCACCAGGTAATGACAAAATAGGAGCATGAGTCAACCTCGCCTTTCACTCCTCGAACGCCTTCTTTTGAGCTTGAGCCCATACAAACTTTACATCTTTCCATGTCAACTTGGTTAGTGGAAGGATCTTAGAGAAGTCTTGAATGAATCTTCTGTAGTAGCCCGCCAAACACAAGAAACTACGAATCTCGAATGGCGTCTTTGCAGACTTTCATTCCATCACCGCCTCCATCGTTGCCCCGGTCCACCATAATCCCCTTAGGATTCACCACGTGACCCAGAACTGAACTTCGCGCAACCAAAATGTGCACTTGGAGAACTTGGCGTACAATTCCTCCTTTCTTAGTGTCTCCAAAACCCCCGAATGTGACTGACATGCTCTATCTCGCTCTTCAAATAAATCATGATATCATCAATAAACACAATAACTGATTTATCCAACATCGACCGACACACTTGATTCATCAAATCCATAAAAGAAGTTGGCGCATTGGTCAAACCAAAAGACATGAGAAGAAACTCGTAATGTCCATAGCATGTGTGAAAGATATTTTAGAACATCTTGCTCCTCCACTTTCAATTGATGGTAACCAGATCGAAGGTCTATCCTTGAAAACCAATTGCACCTTGAAGTTGATCAAACAAATCATCAATCTTTGGTAACGGGTATCGGTTCTTTATTCAACTTATTCAGCTCACGGTAGTCAATACACATCCTCATGCTACCATATTTCTTCTTCACAATAGGACCAGAGCACCCTAAGGGGAGATACTCGGTCTAATAAAACCCCGTATCAAGCAGCTCTTGCAACTGCTCCATCAACTCTTTCATCTCTGTCAGAGCCAAACGATATGGTGCCTTGGCAACTGGTT